>PIJE02002139.1:69088-76588 GCA_002895965.2 Coryphaenoides rupestris
GAGAATTAACACCCGGGCCGGGAGAGAGGGAGGGAGAGAGGGAGGGGGTGGGGGGGGGGGGGGGTGAGGAGGGTGAGGAGGGTGGTGGAGGTGAGGAGGGTCAGGAGGGTCAGGAGGGCTGCATGCTCGGGCCCGAGGAATGCAAAGCCACTCCAAAGTCCGGGCAGGGTGGCAATCACAGCCGTCGTAAAAACACAACAACAACAACAACAAAAAAACTCTGGCACCCACGTTGACGATACAGAGGGCAAGGATCACACAGAGAGCTGCTAGTTCACCGTGGTGTGCAGGACAGAACAAGTGAGGGGAACTGCCGGTGCTAAGCTAACCGATTATTTAGTTATGGTAACAAGTTGAGGAGAAACACAGTATTATTTTTGATCACACACACACACACACTCTCTCCCTTTCTCTCCTCTCTCTCTCTCTCCTCTCTCTCTCTCTCTCTCTCTCACTTCTCGCTCACATGACACACACACACACACACATGCAGACTAGATGAGCACACACACACACACAAACACTTTGCATTCAGACGCACACTTGCTGAGCTGTGACACACACACACACACACTTTGCATTCAGACGCACACTTGCTTGCTGTGACACACACACACGAGACAGTAGTTACTAGATGATCGCACACACACCTTGACAGTAACTCCACATACACACACACACACCTCGTGCCAATAGTGCACGTTAGCTAGAACGAACGCGCACGCACACACACACACGCACACACACACACAAACAAACGCACACACCTACCTGTCCATGTACAGGACGAGAGATTGGACGGCCATAGTGAGGCACGTCCAGGTCAACAAACAAACAAACAACAGGAGTGACCGGAACCGGGGTCAAGTTTACCGCCAGACTCGTAAACCAAAAAATAGAAGAAAAAAAAACCGCAAAAGAACACACGTGACCAAGAAAGCTAGTAACACAAGGCCGTATTGAGACGATCAGGCAGAGTAAAGGTATTCTCTCATCATCACATATTTATCTACCACACTAGCAAGGTTGATGTGTAGATGTGTAAGTTGTTCTGTTCCTATTCATCTGTCTCAGCTTAAAGGTCGATTTAGAAAGAGATGTACAGGAGGGGAGGACGCCTGGACATTACTGATACCCACATCGCTGAGAAATCGCAGCACATTTGTTGTTGTTTGTCCTTCGTCACTGTTTTGTTTTTTTTAGGCCCAAACACAGACACCGTATCGTTTCATTATTCAGGATAAGTTGCAAAACTCTAATTACACGCCCACCTTGGGGGGCTGAGCAGTGTGTGAAGAACCCACTACCAGTGGAGGCGGGAGGGTCTAGAGAGACGTGGCTGGTGAATTAGCGTACAAGGAAGGAGGGAGGGGTGGGTCGAGCACGTCATCACCGGCAACAGAGAACGTGAGTTTAGAAGAGAGAGCAGAGAGCTTCTCTCTCTCTCTCTCTCTCTCTCTTGCTTCTCTCTCTCTTTGCTCTCTCTCTCTCTCTCTCTCTCTCTCTCTCTCTCTCTCTCTCTCTCTTTCTCTCTCTCTCTCTCTCTCCCCTCCCTCTCTCTTTTATCTCTCTCTCTATCTTTCTCAGCAAGGTTACAAGTGCGGATAAATTCAAGTATTTTATAGGAATTCGAAAAAAAGAAAGGTGTGTTAGTACATTATAACGGAAGGCGTAGGCCACGCAGCTGGGTGATGTTCTTGTGTTTATTATATTATTATGCAATGATCTATGGTCTTGACATGATATGTTGAAATGGGTGATCTGTGATTTAACATCATACAGCTGACATGAATTAAATTAACGAGATTAGGGCGTTCCCCAGTCACACACACACATAAATGCCATTAATTATAATCCTCATTACCTGGCAAAGAAGCTGGCCAGCGGTGCCAGTCTGGTCTGTCTGGTTTCTCCCAGCACGACCCCTGACCCCTGTGACCTCCGGGTGGAGCTCCACGGATCCCAGGGCAGGTCGCTCGACGACAGCGGCACGTCCGAGAACTGACCCCCACCGCCGTCACCGCCTTCGCCATGGCGGACACCGCAACTCTCGTCCGTCTCCAGGGCGACGATGACGCTGGAGTCGGCGGCGACCACGAGGTCGGATGTACATAATATATATATTGTGGTTTTATTTGTTTTTTGTCTTTGTGGTGTTACCTAAGCTCATGTACTTCTCGTTGAACTCTCCTTGAAGTTCGTGAATTTACACGTCACATACCCACAGCACTCAACAGTACAGATATAGCCCCTCAACACACATCTCCACGCACACACACACACACACACACACACAAACACATTGAAGTTAATACATGATATACTACACTGATCATATACATTATATATTATACATACACAAACACAAGTAATGCTGCTTTTACCAACAATCTTGCCTTTCCACTAGTTGTTAGTATTATTGTTTTGTTTCCATAAGATGTACTCTAATACTAATACTTTGCTGTAGACTAGTAACTAGTGCAGTTGAGGGAATGCTACTAACCAGTGGCACCATAGAATAGTCCAGAGGGTTTACTGGGACTCATACTGGGACGTTCCGTACAAACCAGGGCCTAACAAGACAGCAGGGCAGTCCGCCTGCCAGAGAGTCTAGCTATAACTGGGTCAAAGCCTCCTCCTCCTCCTCCTCCATCATCATCATCTTCATCTTCATCATCATCTTTCTGCTCTTCTCCTCCACACTCCTGCACTCCTCTGTTCACCGTGCTCTGTCGCTCCACCCTTCCTCCTCCAGTAGGCATGTGCCCTCCTCACCACATCATCATCATCATCATCATCGCTGCTGGCCCACATTTGTGTGGGGGCGCGGGCGAGTGTGTGTGTGTGTGTGTGTGTGTGTGTGCGTTGTGGTGGTGGTGCATGTTTTAGCGGACGCACAACGGATGCAAACCAAAACACAACCGAGATCCAGTTACATCATGTTTAGCTCATGGACATGCAATCCTCCTGGAACGACGTTCCGTTCACGTTGGCTCATACTGTGTGTGCAGCCATGTACACACACACAACACACGCCGGAACACAACTGCGGTGTGTGTGTGTGTGTGTCTGTGTGTGTTTGTGTGTGTGTGTGTTTCAGTGGGGAAATATACCAAAAGGCATATTTCATATAATCATTGGAAAAACAGACACGCACGCGCACACACATACACACAAACACACATAAACACACACACACATAAACTCACGGTGAACTCTCCGGTGACGGCATCGAAGCCTACGTGGATGGTGTGCTCAAAATCAGACGGCAGAGAGATCTCTGGACGTTCCTTCTTTTTATTTGCTGAGAGAGAGAGAGAAAGAGAGAGAGAAAGAGAAAGAGAGAAAGAGAGAGAATGAGAGAGATAGAGAGAAGAGAGAAAGAAGAGAGACAGAGAGAAGAGAGAGAAGAGAGACAGATAGAAGAGAGACGGAAAGAGAGAGAAGAAGAGAGAGAGAGAAGAGAGAGAAGAGAGAGACAGGAGAGAGAGAGTGAGAGATAGAGAGAGAGAAGAGGAGAGAGAGAGAGGAGGAGAGGGAGAGGAGAGAAGAGAGAGAGAGAGAGGGGAGAGAAAGACAGTGAGGGGGAGGGGGAGAGTGAGTGAGAGGGGGGGGAGTGAGGGAGGGAGGGTGAGAACAGGACAGAGATTACATTTTAGATAAAGCATCGCAAGGTTAGTCTCCCGCCAAAAGGACATCAGTTAGAAGACCCCAGAGTAATACCGTCTCCCCCCACCCCCACCCCCTCAACCCTCTCACCTCACCCCCACCCCCCCCCCCCCACACACACACACAATTATACAAAGGGGTGGACGTCCGTATATTTTAGTGGATCAAATAACTACACGACCCATGTGCTCATCCCATTAAGCGGTGTTCAACTGTTGTAATGTTTCCTCCCGGGGTCATTCCAGCGACAGAGAGAGGGGGGGGAGGGGTCAACACCGGCCTATTATGACCCGGCAGCAGCTGCACCAGGGGTCAGAGGTCAG
Source organism: Coryphaenoides rupestris (assembly GCA_002895965.2). Lineage (NCBI taxonomy): Eukaryota > Metazoa > Chordata > Actinopteri > Gadiformes > Macrouridae > Coryphaenoides > Coryphaenoides rupestris. The sequence continues at coordinate 73,081 of PIJE02002139.1, forward strand.
CCGCCATTAGCTCATTAACGAGCACCGAGGGACGGCTAACAGGAGTGGAGAATTAACACCCGGGCCGGGAGAGAGGGAGGGAGGGAGGGAGGGAGAGAGGGACTCCATGCTGGGGCGGCAGGAAGTGTGTGTGTGTGTGTGTGTGTGTGTGTGTCATGGTCTCGCACGCACACACCTGTTTCAAAGCGGCTTGTGTTTCAAAAAGACAGGAGGAGAAAGATAATACTAACGCAGGGCTTGTTTTGTGTGTGTGTGTGTGTGTGTGTGTGTGTGTGTTTGACGCTTCTCTGCGACTGAGACCCGGAGACGAAAAGCATTGACGGTGTCGGTCAGCGAAAAACAGTTGATGATCAAAATAAAAAAAGGCCAATCCAATTCATAAGAGTGGTTCCTCCACCCTTAAAGACGGCCTTTAAGGGAAGTAAGTGCATTGGGTGTTCGGTAAAAATGGCGAACTCAACAAAGAAAATAGTCATTAAATGTATTCACTTATCTCTAGTGAAGGGAAATTTAGATCCAAGAAGATAAACAGGAATTAATGAAGAACATAACATAGATATCTGTATATTGATCAATGGATGTAATTATGTGCTCACCGAGAGGGGCGATGCCCAAGCTAATAGCAGAAGTCCCTTTGAGGCTAGGTGAGACATGGCGGTAACTAGGCGGTAACTAGGCGGTAACTAGGCGGTAACTAGGGGGATAACAAGGTGGAACAACGTTGGCCCGCTCTCAGCTCGCGCGCGGCTGACACATTGTGGCTAGCAAGGACAGCTAGTTAGCCGCGCTGCTGTCCCCTGCTGGGCTAATTAAGCTCAGATGCAGGAGAGGAACTTCTGCAGTCACGTCCCGAAGCCTGATAACTTCTTCTCTCCGCCTCCTCGGTCTAATTATAACCCCGACCGACACCCTCGGCTGCTGCTGTGGCTCACGCTGACTGGTGATGACGCCGACTGCCTCAGCGCGCAGACTTTTAGACTTTTCATTTAATTTGGCACAAACTCTCAGGGGTCACAAGTTTAGCGCTTTCAAGCGACTGCAGCATCTCGCTATTTTGGCACGACTTTAGACATCGTGCATGTAATGTAATGTAATGTAATGTAATGTAGCCGCGTTGAATCCTCTGTCCTGACAGTGCTGGAGTGTCCATGAGCAAGGCATTAAGGCCTTTGTGTGCTTCTTCCGAAATGCGTTATCTAATGCTTCCGTTGGGTTCTTTTCGTTCGTTTGCCGGGGGGGGGGGCAATGCCGCAGTTCGTAAAAGTCGCGCTCCGAATCCAGCGTATCCAAAAAGCCCTCCCTCCCGGGCCCCGCCCTCAGCGATAGGGTACACTAGTGGGGGTATGAAGGAAGGGGGCGGGGCTTGGAGGCCGGTGCCAGATCTCGGTAGGTTGACGGACAGCCTCCTATACTCTAGTACCGCCCCCAATATCGGCCAGTTCTGTGGAACCATACAAGTTAGAAGTCGAACTTGGGTGTTCCGATCTGTTCTGTTCTGTTCTGTTCTGATCTCAGACCACACCTGAGGAAGCATACTGGGGCCTTTAGACCCATGCAGCTACACAACAACATTGTGAAGTACGCCCTCATCCATATACTGTACACACATGCGGGACGCACCTTCCCACCTGCACCACTAGGGGGAGCGAGGGGGGAGTCAGAGGTCAGAGTAATCATGACATCACTGTTTTCCTTTCATTATTGAAAACCTGAAACACGAGATAGGATGTGTTGGCAGTGTATTGCGTATCGCTGGTAACCAAAGACCACATTCGTTCATTTTAATTATTCACCCGTCTTTAATTTGACACGTTTTGGGTTTTGTTTATTAAAGAGGGATAGATTTCATTAGAATTTCAGTGCGTCGTCGACAACATATCCCCGGTGACATTGAGTTAACTCCACTACAGTTGTTTTATGAGCAATACAGCCAGCAAACAACACAACACAACACAACACAACACAACACAACACAACACACTGCCTTAGCCGTGCCAACAACAGCTAAATGTAGCTTCCACAGTTAATCGTTTTTTAATTGTAATCAAAAATTGATTTAGAGCTTAAAATAAATTTCTGAATTGACTGAAGCTGGGTTGAATGGATTTTTTTAATCAATCTCTCATCATCATTTCCAATGGTTTATCATTTTATTTAGGGGACACTTTCAACCGAGACATCTGAGAGGAGGCAGGGGTCAGGCCGGGGAGACTGCAGTGCGGACACGGCGGGAATCGATCCCACGGTCTTGCGGGTTTGGAGTCACATGACCTCAACATTACACCATCCTGACCTCAGACGAGACGCGTAACTTCACTGCCGGAGTAAAGTGCTGACTGCAGTGATAAAGTAACATAGTGCAGGTTGACGGTATGCTAAGTACTCGGAAGTGTGTGTGCGCGCATGTGTGTGTGTGCGTGTGTGTGTATGTGTGTGTGTGTGCGTCCATGTGGTGTAAAGTGAATGTAAACGCCAAGCACTTACTCTTGTCTCCGCCCCCCGTGAGTATTGACCTGATGGAACGATCTTTCTTCTTCTTGTCCTCCGGGTTGGGCGGGAGGGGCTTGGAGCCGTGGTTCAAGGGGGCGGGGTCCTTGCTGCTGGAGCCAATCATGGTGCTGGTGTTCCTCATGGGCGGCGCTGGGGGCTTGTCTTCGACCTCCCCATTATCAGACATCTTCAGCTATGGCTGCAGACGGCCGCTTCTGCAAGAGAGACACAAACGCCAATCAAATACACGGGTTAGCAGGAAAAGGGGTGGGATTGTAAAACTGACCAATCACAGGCAAGAGTGCGTGGGGAAATGGACCGATCACAAGAGGACATGCTGAGGGGAAGCTGAACAGAGCCAGAGCACAGAGATGAGGCAGACAGTAAATACCTCTGATTGCAGAGGCTGCTTCTCTGTTGTGGCAGCCTAAGTATAAGTGGTCAACAAGATGGAGGTATCATTTAAACTGCTATGTCTCTGTGTGTGTGTGTGTGGACCAGTGTGTGTGTTTGAGTTGTGAGAGCATTGGGTGTGGTGTCGTCACTGTGTGTGCCACGTGTGTGTGTGTGTGTGTGTGTGTGTGTGTGTGTGTGTGTTGCAGCCTATGTGCAGACGCATCTGTGTGCCAGCATCAGCTTGCGTGTATGTGTGTGTGTGTGTGTGTGTGTGTGTGTGAGTGTGTGTGTGTGTGTGTGTGTGTGTGTGTGTGTGTGTGTGTGTGTGTGTGTGTGTGTGTGTGTGTGTGTGTGTGTGTGTGTGTGTGCGTGTTGCCAAGTGACCCATCCCTAAATGCTGTGACAAGGAGAGAGAGAATATCTTCCTGCTCCTCACACACACACACAGCTAGGACCACACACACACACACACACACACACACACACACACTGGTCTCAGAGAATGTTGATTACAAGGACTAAGGTAAATGGAAATGGAAATACACACACAAACAAGCAACAAAACATTTTAAATGGAATATATATATAGATATGTATATATTATACATACAGTATAGACATA
>PIJE02002140.1:0-2500 GCA_002895965.2 Coryphaenoides rupestris
TGAAACGTTCACTGAAATAAAAATAAAAACGAGGCTTTACAAAAAAACGATAACTAACTGAAACTGTATTGTATCTTTACAAAACTAACTAAAATAAAATACAATTATAGAGAAAATGTCTTTAGTTTTCGTCTTTGTCAATTTATTTCATACCTCAGTCTATCTTCCGCTGAGCCACTTGTAGTACACGCCCCTCGCCTGGTATCATGGCGGCAAAAGTCGGGAGAAAGGGACAGAGTCCATTTGTGATGACTTGTATATGAATGTGTCGCCAAATAAGAACACGTTTACTTGCAGTGGAAGATGATACAATATGTGGAGCATTTGTGACACGCGCTGGTCATTTGGGTCTGTTGTCAGGATTGTCGTTTTTCGCTAGAGGCAAAACAAGATGTTTCTTTTTTACTTGTTTCCTTTTTTTATATATTACGAAAGTTAAAGTGTTGAACAACAGACTCAATTCAATAAACAACATGTTTAGGATCAGTAAATACTCGTAATTTGTCAGCAAAGTCGGCTTGTTTTAAGCGCTATTGCGCGTTTCGGGGCGGTGTGTGTGTGAAGTGTTTTGATTAGCATATTCGGTTTTCATTGCTTTGTTTACTTAGTTTTCGATCAAGCCCCGCCCTGAAAGTAAAGGCAGCCCCGCTTAAGCACACAGTCATCCAATGAGGAGGAAGAGCGTCACTCACGTGGACTTTCGTCACCACGTACGTCACATCCGCTGGCCTCCCCGCAGCTACAAGAACTACATTTCCCAGCGCGTAGAAAGGTCTCGCCCCCCCCAAAAAAACTACAAAGGCGGATCGCTGTCTTCCTGCCAGTTTTTTTCGAGGATAAATAATGAACGTTTGCGAGATCTTGAAAGTCTCGAAGTGAACACATCACAATTGTGCTATTTTTTTGTAAACTTAATACACATTTTGGTGTAATACATGAGACTTAAAAGCCTAATGTAGCTGAACCAGTTGGGGGCGGAGTTAACGAGTTGTTCCCGCCCATTGTTCTGAAGGTGAACGTGTGAAAAGCTTCAACATCTTTCAAGGGGTTTTTTCAGGATGTACCAACATTAAAAATAGGAAGATCTTCTTCAACTATTTTCAGATTTCAAAGTATGACACATCAGTAGAAAGCTTACAATCTGCACTTTCATAATCTGTAAAAAAACAGAAAAATGACTTTCCTCCCTTCGTCTCCAAATTACCAACACGTGTCACATTTATCAAGGGGACTTTTTTTTTACCTTTTTGAATCTCGCCCCTGACAAATATGGACCGTGGAAACCAGGGGGGCCGCGGCCCAGGTCACTTTTGATATAATATTTCTTTTGAATAATTTGAGTTGGTTCAAGTACACGGCGCCATTAGCGAAACTAACACGCATGCATATAAGTCAGTTTTTTTTACATAACCTAGGCTACATATTATTGTCATAGTCATTTTCTATGGTATGGCTGACTATTGTGTTGGTTACTTTTTTGTGTTGCTGCGCTTGTCTCAAATGTATGGGTGCTGCTTGAGTATTTACATTTCGCTCTTCTTTCAGTCGACATTTAATCAATGCAGGCAAACTTTTAGCAAGCTATTCATAATAAATCAGTTGCCCCTGATGCAGCTTCAGGCTCAGCAGCCCTGTCTCCCCATACCCTACATAATGCACACATACTGTATATACATTTACATTTAGGGCATTTGGCAGACGCTTTTATCCAAAGCGACTTACAAAGAGTACATTTGTTGGAGGAGAGGCAGCAATATATCACTGTGGTACCTGAAGATAAGAATAGAGCTGTTTTAGAGCGTTCATATTTACGAGACGAATAGAACGAGTTTCATAATTGCCAAGTTGCCTGCATAAGTAGCTGGGCAGGCGTATAATTCTAAGCATGCTACAACATCTGAGATATACTACTATATACTACAGTTTCTACTATTCATTTTGAGCATGTTGTTTTGCAAGCAAAGCTTCCCTGACTGCCCCGCCCCCTTGGTCTGTTGCGTTCCGCGGTAAAGACTAAAATTAATACTGAAACAAATAAAAACTAAACTCAAACTAAGCATTTTAAAAAAATTAAAACTAAACTAAACTAGCAAACCCGCTTTAAAAACTAATTAAAACTAAACTGAAATTGAAAACAAAAAGTCAAAACGAAATTAAAACTAATAAAAAATGCTAAACTATAATAACCTTGACACACACGCACACGCGCGCACACACACACACACACACACACACACACACACACACACACACACACTATGGGGCTGCAGATATCCATTTATCATCCCGTTGAAATGTGTACGCGTTATTATTTGTAATATTCAAATATATGACAAATTGTAATGCAGTGCTCAGATTTAGTTCTATTTATCCTATATTCTTAATGTCTGATGTATTTTCATACACAAATGACGAAAATAAACCATAACTTAAATACTCAAACGTTTTTTGGCTTTATTTCGAGCTCAAGGTTGTTTGTGTGCCAAAAACACAAACCCAT
>PIJE02002140.1:12500-20583 GCA_002895965.2 Coryphaenoides rupestris
GAGAGAGAGAGAGAGAGAGAGAGAGAGAGAGAGAGAGAGAGAGAGAGGATTTTTGGCGAGAGAGGGGGACGAGACAGAGACAAATAGGGGAGGCAGGCGACGGTAGAGCGGGGGAGGGGGGGAGAGGGCGATCGGCGGGTGTGAGAGAGAGAATGGGTGTGTGTGTGTGTGTGTGTGGGGGGGGGGGGGGGGGTATAGTGATAGAGATGAAGAGTGCAAGAGGTGAGAGTCGATAGAAGAGAGCGAGAGAGACCTCCCCTTACCGCCCCTCCCTCCCCCTTGCTATTCAGCAGACAACAAGTCTGTTGTGACTTGTGGCTTTGGGGAGGTGCTCCAGAGCAGGCACAAGCGTTGCAGTGTGTGTGTGTGTTTTGTGTGCGCGTGTGCATGTGTGTGTGTGTGCGCGTGTGTGTGTGTGTGTGTGTGTGTTCCGGTGTGTGTGTGTGTGTGTGTGTTGTGTGTGTGTGTGTGTGTGCGTGACCGTCGGTCCCCATCCCCAAACAATGTCGCCGTCACACGACACCACCGTACGCCAAAACGGACGAGTCGTACTCGATCCCTTCCGGAGCTTCGGTTACATCATTAGCACGTTCACGCATGTGTTCATGTGTGTGTGTGAGTGTGTGTGTGTGAGTGTGTGTGTGTGTGTGTGTGTGTGTGTGTGTGTGTGAACTGTGAGGAATACACACACAACACACACACACACACACACTGCACCGACACACAGCAAGCACAAAGTAGCCTCCATCTGCCTCCAGTATGTGCTCATATGATGATGGACAGATTCTGTCACTCCCACACACACACACACACACACACACACACACACACAGAACACACACACACACACACACACACACACACACAGACACACACACACACACGTACGGACGCACACACACACACAGGGGCACACGCACACATGCACACACACACGCACACACTCGCGCGCCCATGCACTGCATTGAAATTCATCACAGAACTTGGGTTAAGAAAACTTATGGGCGAGCGCAGGCTGCCTGCTAAGCCGAGGGGTCGTAGGGCCGAACGATAAAGGCTTCAGGTCCGCCGCACTCATTAATAAAAAACCCTGGGCTGGATCAATAGGGTGGACCGGGGAAAGAGAGAGAGAGAGAGAGAGAGAGAGAGAGAGAGAGAGAGAGAGAGAGAGAGAGAGAGAGAGAGAGAGACTGAGACTGTGACTGAGACAGAGAGACATCAAGGAGAGAGAGAAAGATAGAGAGAGACAGAGAGAGAGAGAGACACAGACACAGAGGGAGAGACAGAGAGAGGGAGGAGAGGGAGAGAGAGAGAGAGACAGAAAGAGAGAGAGACAGAGACAGAGAGAGGGAGAGAGACATAGAGAGAGAAACAAGAGAGAGAAACACACGTACAGAGGCAGAGAGAGAGAGAGTGAAAGAGAGGAGAGAGAGAGAGAGAGAGAGAGAGAGAGAGAGAGAGAGGGGTGATGAGGGGGTGATGCTGTGGATCGGGTCCAGATAAATACACAAACTATAACGGAGAGTGTTGGACGTGAGCCCAGTCACCTCAGACCGCCCGCAATAAAACTACCCCACCGGAATACCTGAGAAACTATTAGAGCATACACACACACACACATATACACACACACACACACACACACACACACACACACACACACACACACACACACACACACACACACACACACACACACACACACACACACACACACACACACACACACACACACACACACACACACACACACACATACAACCACATACAACACACACACACACCAGCACACACCCACACACACACAGACACACACACACGCACCCGCACACACGCACGCACACACGCACGCACATGCACGCACCACACACACACACACACACACAGATGCACACACATGCGCACACACACAGACACACACATACATACACACACATACATACACACACATAGGCACACACGCACGCACACACGCACGCACGCACGCACGCACACACACACACACACACACACACACAGACACACATTTGTCCTTACAAAGCACTGGAACAGAACACACACACACACACGCACACACCCACACACACACACACACACACAGGTTGGTGATGACGCTCTGTTGAGGTCATTCAGGTCCAGGAGACACTGTGTGTGTGTGTGTGTGTGTGTGTGTGTGTGTTGACTGATAACAAGCAGAGACGTGTTGGTCGCACCGGAGTCATGGAACAACATCAACAACGACAACAACAACAACAACCACAACAGAGACAGACAGAAGGACACACAGAGATACAGCATGGAAGGTGGAGACGGATGATGTAAGGATGGACGGATGAATCATGGATGGATGGCTAAATGGATGAAGGAATGGATGAAAGGATGCAGAATAAACCCACGGATGGATGGAGAGGAGAGAGATTGAAACGGAGTGTGAGAGAGAGAGAGAGAGAGAGGGAGCGAGGGAGAGAGGGGGGAGAGGGAGAGAGAGAGGGAGATGGAGAGGGGGAGATGGAGAGGGGGAGGGAGGGAGGGAGAGAGGGAGCAAGGGAACGAGGGAGAGAGGGAGAGAGAGTGAGAGGGAGGCCATTCACAGCTCCACTGCTGAGGGAGGAGAGAGGAGAGAGGAGAGAGGAGAGAGGAGAAGGGAGATAGGAGATGGAGGAAGATATCAAGGTCGCCGTGGAGACGGGTGGAGACGGGGCACAGCAGCAAATCGCGGGGGTGGAGGGATGGAGGGATGGATGGAGGGAGGGAGGGAGAGAGAGAGGGTTGTGTGGGCAGACGGCAATGCAGGACTGACACAGAACAGACAGAACAGACAGACGGGAGGTGGGGGTCGTGACAGGTGACAGCTGGAAGGATTAAGGTGGATGGATGAGGAGGGAGAGGTGCTATAAACGTGCAGCAGAACGCAGCTATAAACACGCAGAGATGAGAGTCTCTCGGCTCTCGAGCTGTAAGCGCAGGGGGGGAGGTAGGGAGGTAGGGAGGTGGAGGGGGAGGGGGAGGGGGAGGGGGAGGTAGGGAGGTGGAGGGGGAGGTAGGGAGGTGGAGCGGGTGGAGGCGGTGGGGAGGGCGTTGCGGTCAAAGGGGAAATTAAGACTCGAAATGTGAGGATGTACGGGTGAGAGATGGAGGGGAATACGGCGGAGGGGGGAGGACGTGGGAGGGGAGATGGGAAGTGGGAATGACGGATAAGATAGGAGAGACCAGCGGTAAAAGGTGGAGCCAGTCAGTGAGATTGAGAGTGAGAGTGAGAGAGACAGACAGACAGACAGACAGACATACAGTGAGAGTGAGACAGACAGACAGACAGACAGTCAGTGAGAGTGAGACAGTGAGAGTGAGACAGACAGACAGACAGACAGACATAGAGTGAGAGAGACAGACAGACAGACAGACATACAGTGAGAGTGAGACAGACAGACAGACAGACAGTCAATGAGTGAGAATGTGTGAGACAGACAGACAGACAGATAGTCAGTGAGACTGAGAGTGACAGACAGACAGACAAACAGACAGTCAATGAGAGTGAGAGTGAGACAGACAGACAGACAGACAGACAGACAGACAGACAAACAGTGAGAGTGAGAGTGAGACAGTCAGACAGACAGACAGACATACAGTGAGAGTGAGAGTGAGAGACAGACAGACAGACAGACAGACAGACAGACAGACAGACAAACAGACAGTCAATGAGAGTGAGAGAGCGTGAGAGAGACAGACAGGCAGACAGACGGGGGAAACGAGCTGACATTGACTCTGACTGGCGTGCGTCCTCAGGAGGTAGGGGGCGTGGCTAGGGAGCATTCTGGTTTGAACAGGCTCCACATCGCCCCGCCCCTGACTCATCGGCACAAACACATGGAGTCAGTGGAACGGAGAGAGAGAGAGGGAGAGAGAGAGAGAGAGAGAGAGAGAGAGAGAGAGAGAGAGAGAGAGAGAGAAATGAGATGCTTTAACCTGGATCATATTTTTCCATCATTTTTGGTCAAACTGACTAATGTGAAGGATTCCTGGATTTGCTCCAGTATTGAGACAACAAAAACAAACGGTTGACCCCTGACCCCTCAAATGTTCAACTGCTGCTTTGACACGATCCGTCAAATCAGACAACAGTCAGTTGATCAAATACACTTTGCATCAGTGGCAACGTGCGTCACTCCATACAAAAATGAAGACTTTTAGAGAACCAAAGTCCTCGGCTGCTATAACCGCTCGTGCTTCAATATTCCTTTGATACGTCTTCGTTGCCATGGCGATCTTTCGGGTGCCTTATACAATTTGTTGGGTTAAAGCTCGTAGACGTCTCCCCCCATCATCTCTTGGAACCCTTGCAGAAAGAGCACGTGATTGCAAAAATTGCCCAAAATGTCCCCAGTATCAGCCTCATCATTTATCGGACCAATATCTATCGTGCATCCCTGAATAAACATGGATTCACTCAGTCCATCCACATTTGTAGCTGAGGAATGCGCCAAAGTTCAAAATCAAGTCAATGTTTAGCTCTTTATAAACACATAGAGTTGGAGGGAAAACTCTTCACATGGTTACACTCGTCTTCTTCTAGAATCTCTTCTTGTTTAATGAGCAGCATTGGGGTCCATTTGGTCGGTGTATCGTGAATATAATTCCTCTCGCCTGATGAGGGCGGGTGAGGGCTGTGTTAGGTGGGTTACATCACTTACCAGGCCCCCCCCCAGATCAGCCCACCGACCCTGATTCTGACTGAAGTGTGTCATCCAAAGCACTGCTCCACTTGCTTTGTTCTGAGGTTCTGTCGTCTCAAAAGTGAAAGGCCAATAAAGTGTGTGTCCGTGGTAGAAGGGAAATAGCCATTTTCGAGCAGTCTTCCGCACAGAAACGCAGACCCTTGACACCGTTCGTCATCATGGCGCGGAGCAATCGCAGTGCGCAGGCAGCCAAGGATGACAGGAAGTTGTCTAACTGGACGTTCAGGGCTCCCGAGGGCGCCTCTGTTAGATCCTGACAGGGCCGGCGAACGGCGCAAACCGTCACTTTCCTCGTCAAAGTGCGCGTTATTCATTTAGACCCATCCATCCATGCACATGAGCATTTGAACATTTGTCTACGACTTTCACTTTGTTTTTCCCTTTAAATGGATTGCATTTATAGCAGCGCTTCACAGATGACTCACATTCACCCATTCATACACCGACGGCGGTGCCAACCATGCAAGGTAACAACCAACACGTCAGGAGCAGGTAGGGTTCGGTGTCTAGGAGAACTAGGAGGGGGAGGAGCCCGGGGATCGAACCAGCGACCTTCCTGTTGCCAGACAACCGCTCTTATTACCTCCTGAGCTACTGCCGCCCCGATTTGCCCCCTGATTTGTGATTGAATATTCCGTAGTCAGCATCCGAAAGAACGTGGACGTCAGATTGTTTGTCAAATAATTAGTAAGACAGCGATTTTATTGTGTGATAATCACATCAAATTAATAATCGTTATGGAAGCACATTTGCCCAACCCAGTCTCTACATTCAATTTAATTATCTCTCTCCTCGTCTCCAAAATAGTTTCTCTTCGATGTAAACGTCTCTGAGCGATACCATACTGTACTTCATGGTGTACTGTACTTGATTTATATCTTTTATACTCCATCCCTCAACACTCCAGGCTCTCACACCTTCCACTCGATGACTGACATTTCAAGCGTACATTTTACAGGACTCACTTGAGCGACGCTTCAGGCGAACGTCGTGCACGGTCCGCGTCGTCAGCGGAACACAGCGGGAGTTCACTATGTGGCGGCGTGGACGCACACGCTGTACCGCTCTGTGCTTCACCCTCTGCTGAAGTCCTTTGCCGTTTTTCGCTCCCTCGGCCGTAAAACGTTCAACCGATGAGTCTCACCTTTCCGGGAGCCTGTGTTTGCCATGACAGGCCCTCGTCACAGTCTGCTGGCGAGTCAGAACACCCTCGACCTGAATGTGGTGTGTGTGTGTGTGTGTGTGTTTGTCTTTCTGTGTGTGTGTCTTTATTTGTTCATGTGTGTGTGTGTGTGTGTGTGTCTTTATTTGTTAATGTGAGCGTGTGTGTGTGTCTTTATTTGTTAATGTGTGTGTGTGTGTGTGTGTGTCTTTATTTGTTAATGTGAGTGTGTGTGTGTGTGTGTTGTGTGTGTGTGTGTGTGTGTTTGCTTTTCCAATTTGCTCAAAATTGCCTCTCTCTCTCGTCTCTCTCTCTCTCTCTCTCTCTCTCTCTCTCTCTCTCTCTCTCTCTCTCTCTCTCTCTCTCTACATATATATGTGATGGAACTCACTAACCTTGAATTGTTTACATGTATTGATTACGTTGGCGGCAGCAACAACAACGCTCACAGACTATTCTTTTCCCAATTAAATATTTAACGGTCATAGTAATCGTGCATTGTGTTCACCAATACAGGAGACGTGATCGTTTTTTGAAGTCGACGGAAACAGCCATGAACACACACACACACACACACACACACACACACACACACACACACACACACACACACACACACACACACACACACACACACACACAGACACACACACACACAAACAGTGCCTTTTCTTCTTGAATACAATAGCCCGGCTTTGTCCCTCAATGATTCAAAAGGACCCGGAGCGTATATATATATATATATATATCTGATGAAATAGGTTGCTGAATATTTCATTAAACAGTTATTGAGAGGAGAAGGAGAAGGAGGAGGAGGAGAACACCTCAGATTGGATCGGGATTGTCCTGTTTGAAATTCCCCTCACTCACAGTCCGTAAACATCCATTAACCATGAGCGATGGGGAACCTGCTTCATCAGCGAATACTTCCGGAATTGAATATTCAAGAGATGCCTCGGTCGCATCATCGTCACACAGGCCTTCATCACACAGGCCTTCATCACACAGGCCTTCATCACACAGGCTGACAGAAAATACAAGAGAGAGAGAGACACCGACCCGACCCCCCTGCTGGTCCCCAAGCATGACAGTGAATGTGAATGTAGGCGTTTGCTTTGCCGCCCCCTGCCGGCGGGGCCTAAAACACATTCACACGGAGAGGAGTGTGTAGTGTAGACTCATTAGTGAAAATCAATAAAGAAATACAATCAGGAGAGATTACTGCTCACTTTACACTTGTAAGCAACACACAGCCAGCCAGCTAAGTGTATTCTCCATGATAGTACAGCAGCCTACTATGTTGAAAACATAAAACATTTAACCGGGACAAGGAACTACAATGTCCAATTTACGACCTTTTATGACCTTCAATTAAAACTTCCACAGGATCTGTCATATTGATCCATGTGTTCATGCTCGCATACTAACTATGTTCATGTTGAGTTTTTAACTTTAATAAAGAGCAATACCTTTAGGACCCATGTGATGCAGGCAGACAGACAGGCAGACAGACAGGCAGACAGACAGTGTAACAGGCAGTCAAGCAGCAGGCAGGCAGTTAGGCAGTCAGCAGGCAGCAGGCCAACAAAGGAGTTCCTATCCAACACTATAAGTTTGCACTAATTAACGAATTAATTAATTCATTCATTCATTCATTCATTCAGTGATGAATTATTCAATCTTGAAGAATAAAACATCTTCCAATGTGAACCTCATGCAAAATAACTGCTTTGAAATAACCAACAATTTAGCATGTTGAATGGAATGTTTATTGCACAAATAAAACAGAAGTACCCTCCATCCATCATCCTTGTGGAACTGCATTAACCACAACGTACCGCTAAGTGTCGCTGCTGCTCAACACCAGAATAAATACACCCGACGTGGCAGATATACACACACACACACACACACACACACACACACACACACACACACTCTATTGCATCGTTGTAGTCTTGTTGGTCTTACTATTTGTCATATTGGACACTTAACTCGTTAGAATAAAGTTAATTGGTTAATTTGTTCTCATTCCCCATTCATAGTAGAGGAGGGGATGACATTCTGTTCTTCTCTTAAGATCTGTCTGGTCAGGCTTCAAGCTATCCGTTTGTGTGTGTGTGTGTGTGTGTGTGTGTGTGTGTGTGTGTGTGTGTGTTATATACAGAGTGTGAATTATCAAGTGGTG
>PIJE02002140.1:23554-43554 GCA_002895965.2 Coryphaenoides rupestris
AAACCAACAGCAGCGATTGTACGATTAACGATTCAGATGTTGGACACATCTGAGTGTGTGTGTGTGTGTGTGTTGTGTGTTGTGGTGTGTCTAGTGTGTTGTGTGTGTGTGTGTCTTCTACCGGTGCCAAGTAAGCGTTCGGCGGTTATTTAATAATTCACCGCGCTCCGTCGACGCGGGGCCGTGTCTGTTTGCACACGAACAAACACGGGGACAAGTGCATTCTGCGCGGGGGGGAGCGCCCCCCTTTTTATTCCCACGATGCATTGCGTGGGCCCCCCACTGGACCCGTAACCGTCACGTAGAACCTCGACGACACACCTTAACACTTTTCTCGAACTTTAAAACTGAAGCGAACGTCTCTACTAGAGTCAGATCGAGCCACACCAAGTCCTCTAAGTTACAGGTTACGATCGGAAACATCAATTTTAACCTTTAATTAACCCTAACTTCAACTAAATGCAAATTAAACTTAATCTTAAATTTAACTTATGTTCCCCTTTTTTTTGCCTGTAACAACCCCACCCCACCCCCACACAACTAACATCGAACATCTAATCCTTTAACTTTATACGTCACCTTTAATATTTCCGATCTTCCTGTAATATACCGAAATCTTAACTTAAGCCGTATCCCGACACACACACACGTGCGACACACACACACACACACACACACACACACACACACACACACACACGCACACACACGCGCACACACACACACACACACACACACACACACACACACACACACGCACACACACACACAGCACACGCCACACACGCACACACACACACACACACACACACACACTACTCCGTCTGTGTCATCCACACACTGTGACTCCCAGGTACGTGCAGCTCTGAGGCGACCGTGGACTCGAACAAACACTGAACGGCCTGAACGCGCACATTTCTAATTTGGGGTGGAGGGGAGGAGCAATTAGCCGCTATCACATCCTCGGAGCGATGCGCGAGCGCGACCTTAATCTCATTAATCGCGAACAATGGCGGTTGTAACGGAGAGGCGTGTTTATGCTTCTCTCTGGCTTACGTTTGAAAAGATGTGATAGCGCCAGCGGCTCAGGAGGTAATAAGAGCGGTTGTCTGGCAACAGGAAGGTCGCTGGTTCGATCCCCCGGGCTCCTCCCCCCTCCTCCTAGCTAAGTGTGGAGGTGTCCCTGAGCAAGACACCACCTAACCCTACCTGCTCCTCCTAGCTAAGTGTGGAGGTGTCCCTGAGCAAGACACCACCTAACCCTACCTGCTCCTCCTAGCTAAGTGTGGAGGTGTCCCTGAGCAAGACACCACCTAACCCTACCTGCTCCTCCTCCTAGCTAAGTGTGGAGGTGTCCCTGAGCAAGACACCACCTAACCCTACCTGCTCCTCCTAGCTAAGTGTGGAGGTGTCCCTGAGCAAGACACCACCTAACCCTACCTGCTCCTCCTAGCTAAGTGTGGAGGTGTCCCTGAGCAAGACACCACCTAACCCTACCTGCTCCTCCTAGCTAAGTGTGGAGGTGTCCTTGAGCAAGACACCACCTAACCCTACCTGCTCCTGACGTGTTGGTTGTTACCTTGCATGGTTGACACCGCCGTCGGTGTATGAATGGGTGAATGTGAGGCGATACTGTAAAGCGATTTGGATAAAAGCGCGATAGAAATGCAAATCAATTTACCGTGTTTCTGTTCTGTTTCCGCGCGCCGCCGTGTGCCGCCAGGTTGAACGGCGTCTCGTCAGCCTGGAGCATAATTTGATCCCCTTTGCGGAGGCGCCGGCGAAAAACAATATGACAACACAACCATTATAACCACCAGTCAACAAACACACAAACAAACACGGTTCCCCGAACTGCGTAGGACAACGTAATATCTTTTTTAGCGTTGTGCTGTGTGTGTGCTGTGTGTG
Source organism: Coryphaenoides rupestris (assembly GCA_002895965.2). Lineage (NCBI taxonomy): Eukaryota > Metazoa > Chordata > Actinopteri > Gadiformes > Macrouridae > Coryphaenoides > Coryphaenoides rupestris. The sequence continues at coordinate 25,466 of PIJE02002140.1, forward strand.
TGTGTGTGTGTGTGTGTGTGTGTGTGTGTGTGTGTGTGTGTGTGTGTGTGTGTGTTACATCGTAGCCCATTGGCTTCCTATTGACAGCCGCTGTTTCCAATTCCACCCCCATGGATTTTCTATATTTCCCATTTTCCTTCTCCTCACACCTTTTATTTGCATTTTTATTGTTTCATTACTTCTCTCTTTCGGTTCCGTTGCACCTGTGCGTGTGTGTGTGTGGTATGAAAGGTTAATGGAAAAAAGGCTAATTGGGAAGAAGTGGAGAGGTCGGTGGAGGTAGAATAGGTATGAGGAGGAGGAGGAGAGGGGAGAGGAGAGGAGAGGAGAGGATTAGGAGAGGAGAGGAGAGGCAGGAGAGAGGAGAGGAGGAGAAAGGAGATCGAGGAAGGAGAGGAGAAATATTTGTGAGGAGAGGAGAAGGAGAGAAAGGAGAATGCGAGGTAGAGAGGAGAGGAGAGGTGTATAAAAGACTATGGGGAGCGAGTGGGCTGTGGGGGGGCATGTAGGAGGCACAGAAAACAAAGAAAGCGACCCAAAGGAACGACAAACAGACAGAGAGAGACAACTGTGTGACGAGATAGCGGCGGAGAACGAGCCGGGGAGATGAGAGAGGGAGGGAGAGAGAGAGAGAGAGAGAGAGAGAGAGAGAGAGAGAGAGAGAGAGAGAGAGAGAGAGAGAGAGAGAGAGAGAGAATGCGTCAGGATTGCTTTACACGCCGGTAAAATTCGTCACAATTTAATCACACCGCGAGCGGCTGTAACCACTGATAGCACCGGAGCTGTGAATGTCGCAAGGGGGCTGAGATGGACGATAAGTCCGTCACAAGCAGACGGAGCACGGAGGGGAGTGAAAGAACCTTGACATCCATGAAGAAAATGGCAGAAAGCAAAGAATTCCTCCCAGTGTGTCCCCTCATGAATACCAAAGCAGAACCATCCCAAGATCCCATCACCTGCCTGTTCACTTTGATAAGCAGTGCCATGTATTGTATATATATATACTGGGATTGCATAGGAGCATCCGCACACACATCTGACAGACACACACACACACACACACTGACACAAACACACACACACACACACACACACTGACATAAACTCACACACACACACACACACACACACGGACAAAAGGCCAGCATCACAGCACTTGGTATGATTACACAATCCAATGAGAGAGAGAGAGAGAGAGAGAGAGAGAGAGAGAGAGAGAGAGAGAGAGAGAGAGAGAGAGAGAGAGAGAGAGGGAGATCCTGTTGGATGGCTCTCGTTCACACCAGGAGGAGCCTCTGGCCACCGGACCCATCTGTGGAGAGTGTTGTTCTTCAGATTCAGTTGTTCCCGTCCTCCCTCCCTCCCTCCCCCTGGCAGCAGTGTGGAGGTGTCAGTGGGCTTGATGGGCATGATAACAACCAAGCCTCCTCCTCCTCTTCCTCCTCCTCCTCTTCCTCCTCCTCCTCTGACTGGTGATACGAAACGAAACACCAGCACGTCAACATCATCCCTCCCTCACACCACGGACACTCGCCGATATCTCGTCCCCTTTTCTTATCGCCTTATCAAACCTCACCAAACACACCCCCCACACACACACTCACAAACACACACACACACTCTCACACTCTCACACACACTCTCCCTCACACACACACTCACACCCACACACTCACATACGCGTACACACTCATTCACACACTCACATACACGTACACACACCACACACTCATATACATGTACACACACACACACACATACACACTCACTCACACACTTACACCCGCACACACTCTTACACTCTCACACACACTCTCCCTCACACACACACTCACACCCACACACCCACACACTCACATACACGTACACACACACACACACACATACACACCCACACCCACACTCACTCACACACATACACACACACACACACACACACACAAATGAACGCAAGGTACATAATACACAACACACAAGGTTTTACAAGCACAAATAAACATGAAGACCTCACGCATGCTGTGCACACAAGAGCAGATCTAATAGTAACTATTAATAAGAAACAATACTCGAGACATTTTACAGCAACGATAAAATCACATCATAAAAACGTTCTTAAAATGCAGCATGGATTTAATTTAGAATAAAAGGGAGTGAAAACCCCTCACCCCCCCCCCCCCCCCCCACTCACTCTCTCTCTCTCTCTCTCTCTCTCTCTCTCTCTCACTCTCTCAGACACACACACACACACACACGTGTACACACACACACACACACACACACACAGAATGGTCCAGCAGTGGCCTTCAGACCAAAACAGAATGTTCCTGTAGGTGCCTGGAACACAGCTGTCACTGTCACTGACACCTCTGTGACTCACGCACACACACACACACACACACACACGCACACACACACCACACCACGACACACACACACACACACACACCACACACACACACCAGGACACACACACACACACGAGAAAAGGAGACGGCTCGTGCAAGACTATCCACGCCTATCGTGTATTTCTGTGTATCTGGAGCTCCTGTCTTTTTTAATCTCTTCATCTAGATCTCCCTCTAATTCCACTGATGAGCCCGGCGCCCCCTAGGGACCGGGAGGAGGAGGAGGAGCTGGGGTGAGCCTGGCCTGATTAAGCACTAAGCAAGCAACATTAATTAACACGGTGGGTCATTAACGTATGTAAACAAGGTAAAAGCACACGCCCCATATTACCAGTTCGAGGTGTGTGTGTGTGTGTGTGTGGGGGGGGGGTCTGCCATTGTGTGTGTGTGTGTGTGTGTGTGTGTGTGTTATGAAGTGTGTCGTTAAATGAACAAGGTTCTGCGATGATTCCTCCTCTGCCAGCCTGTATATATATATATATATATATACAGTATATATATATATGTACTGTATATCGGGGACCGCCAAGGACACAGAACAAACGGCTCTCTCACTGTACTTTCATTGTCGTCGTTTCTTCTTTCATTGGCGCTGTGCAGCAGTCGATCTCGACGTTCACAAGGCATCTTTATTATGACAAGAAAAATGGTTCATATCAAAAAATGGGCATAGCATGGGACAAGGGTCATCTTTTGTTCTTTATATTGCCTTGTTATTCGTATGCCTATTTGTTTGTGTGCTGTTTTGTTTAGATTTCTCATTCCTGCTGCTCTGTTTGCTGTAAATACTGTAAATATATTCTGATCCCTCCAATTCCTGTGATTTGTATTTTATTCTTCGGTTGCACATTCCGCTGGGCATCACCGCTGTTGCATCTCACTACACATCGTGTACGTATGCATGTGACAATTAAACCTCTTGAATCTTGAACGTCACGCCGGCTCATATGAATCATGGAACTACTAACTACTAATATAAAGTGCAAAAATCAAAGGACATAAGGCTTTCTTGATTGTGCACTCTGGGCCCTCGAAGGTACATTTATAGCCTACGTACTTGAACCCTACTGGAGACCACTTCTGAATCAGGCACGGCTGACTTCCGTATCGTCGTCAGATATTATCTCAAGGATGCATCGGGGGCCTAGAACAAAATGGGCAAACGTACCCCGGAATAAACAGGAGGCTACAGTACCTCCATCTGCAGATGGTGTCTCGGCTCGTGCAGAGAACAGACACGACTCCACAGGTTGCTGCAGTGTTCCTAAGTGTATCTGGAACAAATGTTGGCTGCAAACTGTATAAACGTGTGAAGTTTTGTGCAGTAAATGGAAGCTGTTTACAGGGACATGCAGAGGATGGGAGAGAGGTAGGCGCCCAGGTTTGTGCTCATCATTAAATAAATGCCTGGAAGTCGTACTTTTGGGACAATAATAATAATAGCAATCACCATAGGTATCAAATGTTTGTTGTCAATTGTGGCTATAAAAATAGAAATTGCGGCAAGTGGGGAGGTAATAGTTTTTCGACGGGGTTTTAACAATGATTTAGCAGCTATAATATACCGAAAAGATCAACCTACTAATAATAAAGTGTTGGTAATTTGATAAACATGAATGCAACAGGTGGTAATCCATCATTCCATCTCATCAGCCCTTCTTTGTCTGTCTGGAGTTCAGTGCCACCTAGTGGTGATTCATATAGAATGTGGGCGCACATGTCAATAAATGTCAACTAGATTGACAATACAATTCTTTGGGGTTTGAGTTGATCAATTTTTATAACAAAACTGCCTAAATATCATTAGTAGTTATGCCCATGGATTCACGCACAACACAATAAAACAGAGCCGGTAAATATAGAAACATTTATTCTCTGCACGGTTAAAAGAAGTCAATGACAGTGGGAGTGAGAACAGTCTCACCGATAGAAAAATACCTCTGCTGCTGAAACACAGTCACTTCACTTCCATTCACACACTGTTACAGCAGAACACACACACACACACACACACACACACACACACACACACACACACACACACACACACACACACACACACACACACACACACACACACACACACACACACACACACACACACACACACACACACACGCACACAGAACGCTGTGAACATTGCCTTCATGGCTCCAATGTGACATCATTCAGACATCATTTAGACATCATGAGGAAACATTAGATGTTGTTTTGTTGTGTGTGTGTGAACTTTAATATAATATCTAAATGTCTAAATGAATAGACAGTGACACATACCCCCCACGCACACACACACACACACACACACACACCATTTAACAAGCTTAAAATGGAGAGAGGGTCAGTTTACTGTCCAGACCAATCATCAGGCCAGTGTGTGAGACAGAAAATACAAAAAACCTTTTAAAAAAAACAAAAGATAGTTCACCATATTCTATACACCGTTGGCATGTTACATATTTAAATAACCCATTCCCTACAAATAAAAATATCAGTGGTAATCTCCTCTTCTATATATCGTCGTTATAGTTACTGTGTGGACATCAATATATTTTGTGTGCAAATTTAAAAACAATTTAAAAACAAAGCTTCACCGTACGACCGTGTGGGAAAACAAAGTCTTTGGACTTTTGGATCTTCTGTTCTCATATTTGGCTTTATGTCCGAACACCAGCGGGTAAAAATGAGGCATGAACACAAGAACACCGTCGGCAACACGCTTGCTGCCACGCAGGCGTCCTGTAGAAACACGGTTGGTTTGTTTTTGACGCGGAGGCAACTGTTGGAGGTTTGACAAAAGAACGTCAAATATGATTTGTAATCCTTGCATGTGTTTCTTTTTTGTTTTACAGTAGAAATGTGCAAAAGCACCGTAGATGTTTGTTGTTGTTGTTGTTGTTGTTGTGAACGGTTTTGATGCAGAAAGCGTTTACCGGTTCAACTGAGGTTGCCTGGGAAACTGTGAAAGTCTCTGCCTGGCCTGACGTTGATTGATTCACCACCCAGTGGTAATCCACTCTCATTGGCCACAGCACCCAGTGTCATGTTCTTCTATCCACTCAGGAGAGCAAGTCCATTGGGGATGGGGGGGGGGGGTTACTTCCAGATAGTCCAGTCCTGTCATTGAACACACAGACACATGGTCAGCACCAGAGGAACAAGAGTTGCAGGGAACGCCACACCAGTTAGACTCAAATGCCCGGGATTTCCCCATCGATAACAGGTTTCCTTTGTCCACCTGGGTGCCCACACTGTCCACTCTCAAGAGCGACTGGACCAACCAACGACACACCCCCCCCCCCGTTGTTTTAGTGTTTTGGTTTATTCCGTTTCCGATCGGCTAACCGGCGCCTCACAGACGCCGGCGGGTTGCCGCGGTTGGCCCGGCAGCGGCGCGGGGCCGTCGCCCTGCTCCCGGCCGGGATGCGGGGCGCGAGGGTGAGGACCGTCTCCCGGTGGGCTGGAGCCGGTGACCGCCAGGGGTGCTGCTGTCCTGTACACGGCGGTCACCCTGTCGGAGCTCAGGCCGTTGGAGCCCAGGGTCTGGACCCCGATGTGCACCGGCAGACCCAGGTCCACGTTCTCCAGGACGCACTGGGAGAAGGAACACACATGTGATTCTGAGTCGGTCGGCGGGGACATTAAAGGGCCACCGGGTGTGAGTGTGATTAGCCACCGCGAGTCGTTTTAGAATCTCCCAAGTCGTGTGAGTGTCAACCCCGACGTATGGTGGATAGATCAGCCTACTCGTTGCTACTAGGCTGGTGGGCTGATCTATCCACCATACATCTGTGTGGAGACACTCCCACTTGTGATGTCATAAGTCGGAGATTCTCGCCGAACGGCTCGCAGTGGCTAATCACACTCATGTCTGGTGGTCATAGGAGTCCTTGACCACCAACAAAATGTCGTCACGGTGGAAGAGCGCGTCAATACCTTGGTGCACGCTGAGCTCATGACGGACTTGTGGAACTCTCCGTCTACGTACACCTAGAGAACCAGAACCAGAGCCAGAAACGTGCGTTATATAATGTTATATGATGTTTGTGCACGTGTGTGTGTGTGTGCCTGTATGAGTGTGTGTGTATGTGTGTGTGTGTGTGTGTGTGTATGTGTGTGTCTGTCTGTATGTGTGTGTGTGTGTGTGTGCATGCCTGCGAGCGTGTATGTGTGCATGATTGTGTGTGCCTGTGTGTGTGCCTGTGCGTGTGTATGTATGTATGTATGTATGTATGTATGTATGTATGTATGTATGTATGTATGTATGTATGTATGTGTGTATGTGTGTGTGTGTGTGAGCCTGTGTGTGCCTGTGCGTGTGTGTTCCTGTATGTATGATTGGTGGTGGTGTGTGTGTGTGGCCGTGCGTCTACCCGGTAGCCGTAGACGAAGGGTTCCCGTTGCTGCAGCCCAGCTCGTCGATCGGCGGCCTCTCCCAGCCAATCAGGAGGCTCCTCTGGCCCACCGTCCGCACGACCTCCACCGACCCCACCGACCCCGGCGCCTCTGAGGGCAGAGGGGACGGTTTCACTTTTATTCATAATACATCGATGTGATGAGAATGAGAATCAGTTTCTATATCTTATATTCGTTTCCTGACTATTTTGTATTATTATCGTTGCTATGCACCAAACACCAAGGGAAATTCCTCCCATCAAGTGGGAGTGTCCACCTACAAGTATGCTGGATAGATCAGCCTACCAGCCTACCCAGTGGATTGAGGCAACTGGTAGGCTGATCTATCCACCATAAATCTGGGTGGACACTCCCGCTTTTAATGTAATAATAATATCTCCTTATAATATGTATAGAGTCTGATGGCTTTGCATGAGGAAACCTCTGAGCTATATAACCAATGATACCTGGCTGGGGTCTTCCCGGTGGTCCGTTCACCTTGACTGCAGGCAACCTGACCTCAGGCCTGGGCTGTGCTCTCTCTCGGGGGGACCAGGCGGTGGCGGTGGTGGTGACGGTGGTGGTGGTGGATGCACGGCGGTGGTCGTATCCACCAGAGGCAGCTCCATCCGAAGAGGCACCGGCGGTTGTAGAGGCTGGAGGCTGGATCCTACCACCGCCGCTGCTGCCACCGTCGGGGTTACAAGCCTGGCGGGGCGTCTGAGGTGCGCCGGGGGCAGCAGTAGCAGTAGTAGTCCTAGCGGTGTTGTTGTTGTTGTTGTTGTCGTCGGAGGCAGTGGAACTCGGAGTGCCGCCAGCAAACGGCTGGACGGTGGAGACCGAGGCCGGGCGGCTCGCGGTCGTTGTCTTGCGGAGCGGTTCATCGGTCAGGCCGGCGGTGGCGGCCGCGGACGCAGAGATGCTAACGCGTCTGGGCTCTCTCGGGGGCGATTCCGGGGTGTTTTTCACAATGCTGCTTCTCAGGTTGGAAGTAGCAGCATCTGTCGAGGCCGCAAGACCTGCCACTGGTTGTACAACGGTTGAACCGGCGGTCATTTTGGGAGCACCCCCGCGAGGGAAACCGGACGCCATGTTGGCCGATCTGGAGAACACCGCGGCGGAAAGCGTCGTGGACGTGGTTGACGTTGACGCGATGGGAGTCTTTCTGGTCTGGACCGGAGAGATGCTGGCGGCTGGGAGAGGACTAGCAGGAGGACCAGGGCTGTGCATGCTGGGGGACAGGCTGTGGTTCCTGGTGACAGGGGCCTGGAGGTGATGGTGGTGGTGGTGGTGGGGCCCCGGGGAAGCAGAGATGGAGGCACTCCTCCTGGGCTGCAGTGGTCGGCCTCTCTCCACCGGCTCTCCGCTCTCATCATCCGACACCGGAGCCTTTGAATCAATGAAAGCTTTATTAGTTACCCAACAATGTGTACACATGTGTTAGATAGATACCTCCTCGTGATGGTATGGGGGATGCTGATGGTTTCACTGCACCTTATAAATGCTGGACAGAGTCCGCTGCAACTCCTGCTGCAGGTTCAGGATCTTCTCAGGACTGCTCAGCCTGCGGGTCACACCACCACCACCGCTACCACCGTTACCAGCACCACCACCACCTCGACTCACTGAGGGGGGCAGAGGGGACCGCAAGCGCGCGTCCCTCGCGGGGACACGAGCCAGAGTGGGAACCGAAGTGGGCTTTCCCTCCCCGCCGGTCACATCGTTGTCATGGTACGGTCCGGCTCTGTCTAGCGGGGTCTCTGCTCGGCTGGTGTCCCTGGCAACCATCGGAGACTATGGGGGAGACAATGACAGGACACGTCGAGGTTGTCAACTCTTTTCGTGTTCAACTCTCGTTTTCCCGTTAGCGACCTCTAGTGGCTTGAGTTGTAAGCTACAGTTCTTGAGGAACATCTTTCAGTGGAATAAATGGCTGCAGTAGAAAAGTTACATTGTGTACATTGAGTTTAAAGTATGAAAAATAGAGATAAACTGAGCTGAAAGTGTAACACAATGTATATCTGCATATATTATATGTTTATTTGCAAATACATTCTATTTTTACCCGAGGTTTGCTGCTGCCACAGGTGAATAACATGCCATCCTCCTCCTCTCCTCCTCCTCCTCTTCCTCCAGGCGTTGGCTGATAGGTGATGAAGGGAGGCCAGACCTTATCATGGCTTGTGTGGCACCGGTACGCAGAGTCGCTGCTGCTGCTGAGTTCTGAACTCCTACACATCCGGGCTTCTGCGGTGTTCCCACGCGTCCCCTGGTCGGGGCGACACCGCCGCCGTCGTCGAGGTGCCATCAAGAAAGACCCGGTCGGGACGGGGGGATGTGGAGAAGGAGGAGGGGAGCAGGAGGAGGAGAAAGGCGGATGCTGCGGGGAGGAGGAGCACGAGGAGGCTCGCTGTAGGAGCCCCGGAGCCTGGCGGCGAATCCACCGGCGGAGAACCGGCTGCAGGGGTGGTGGTGGTGGTGGTGGTGGTGGTGGCGGCCCGGTGTCTCCAGGCCTCCCGCTGGTGCTGCTGGCGGCGGTGGCGGCGGTGGCGGCGGCGGCGGCGGTGTCGTCGCCGGGGTTCCGAACATCCTGGTGTAGTCCTGCAGGGCGGCGTCGTTGAGCAGGTGCTCGGCCTGCTGGCTGAGGCCGTGGTCCATGCAGCCTTGCCGCCGCATGGCTCTCATCAGCTGGACCAGGAGGCCGTTCCGCTCCTGACACTTCAGCACCAGACACGACAGCTTGGCCTGTCGTCATGGGAACGGGGGGAAGCCACCATTTTAATACTCAACGAAACTAACAGTGAGAGTGCTTTGATATCGTAACATTCGGGATGTCTGCAATAAGAGACTGCCTTCTACTTTGAGCTGTAGCGGTTCAGCAGACGGTCTCACTTACTTATGAACACATAAACATTTTTGCTCACCTTTAAAGGAGCGACATCCAAATCGCTTTGGCTTTTCTTCTTCAGGAGTGCATCGTACTATCGGAGATACACACGGAGCACATGAATATATTTTAGTCGCATTTACATTTGAATTTCATATAACCAGGTTAAATAAAATTCTCTTTTCCAAGGCCAGGAATAGCAGCAACACAACAGAGTTTCCACAAAAACATGAACATAGAAACACGTAGATTTGAGTCACGTTAGCATTAAAGACATCGAATGAAACATTTGCATACAGGCGACCTGGACTCAATTAGACCCGACGGTCCTGACTACTGGTCCCCAACAGCAGCTCTCCTCTCCTGCCCGTGACCCCGTGACCCCGTGACCCTGTGACGAGGCAGCTTGCTGGTTCTCTCCTCACCTTGGCTCTGACGTCGTGGTAGCGCGACCTCAGAGAGCCCAGGGCCGCGCCGGACTCCCCCCAGGACCCCTGCTCCCTCCTCAGGGACGTGTACGCAGAGTTCAGCTCATCCAGGGCCACGGTCTACAGGGGCCCAGACACAGATCATTAGAATGTATATTTAAGTCTTAATCATTGGTTTTTATTCCATATTTATCCTTTATCCTTTACTGATTTCTATTTCTTTTCTAAATATTAGATTGTTGAAATTCTTAGCCCTGCAAAATTCTGTTCATTGTTGTCTATTCCAGTTTTTACTTTTTTGTCTGCACTGCTTTAATTTGTAATCTTTGTGACGCACTTTGGGCTATTTAAAATAATGTTGATTTGATTTGATTTACTGTATACATCTATATATATATATTACATATAGTTTGGTATATTCCTATAGAGTTGTAGTTTCCAAAACAGTTTCAAAGGACGACTTTCCAGATTGTTCTGTGTAACAAACAAAGCTGGAGGATCAGGTGAGGTTTCAGTTCATGTTTAAAAGAACTCATCATGAGCATCTCAGAGCTGCTGCTGCTGCCGCCGCCGCCGCCCAGAGGTTGGATGTTCTACGTGGCACGCTAGGCCCCGCCCCCTGGGCTCACCTTGGCTCTCAGCTGGGCCTGCAGGACGCTGAGCTGTTCCTCCATGTGAACCTTCAGAGCCACGGCGTCCTCCTTCTCTCTGACCGCGCCCTCCATCCGCTTCTGCAGATCTTTCACCTGCACAGCGGACGACGTCAGTCCCACAATATTACAGACGTATGAGGGTTGAATGAATGAATGAATGAATGAATGAATGAATGAATGAAGGCTAGAATCGTATTCTTTAGTAATGAACGGATTATGAAAATGAAGGCAGTATATATACGCAGTGTTTGATTGTTTGTCGCCATGCACACCGACCTGTGTGGTGAGCAGGTCCTTTTCCCGCCTGCTGTCCTCCAGTTCACCGGTCGCCTGTCTCCTCGTCTCCCGGTCGGCCTGAGCTGTCGTCCTCTCCAGGTCCCCCAGCCGGGCTTGGGATGCACTCAGCTCACTGGCACACCTCTGCGTCTAATGCACACACACACACACACAGGCACACACACAGGCACACACACATACATGCACACACACACACACACGCAATTTAAACTTTAAACTGAAGTTGACTTTCTGACATTACTCCTCATCTCAGGACTGCTGGCGTCACCATGAGGCCCTCATATGTGCAGATGATCAAATGAAAAGTGACGTAAGAAGTAAGCTCACCTCTGATTGGGCCGTCACCAGTTCCTCTCGTGTCTGTTTGAGCGCTGCACCCAATGCCTCGTTCTGTCTCGTGAGATCACTCGTCTGATGAGGTTGACTTGTGACCTACGGCGAAAGGAAGAGTCAGCGTAATGTTCACACCGTGCAACACGTACAGCTGAAATTATATATCCATTGTACGTTTGAATCCGGCACACCTGGGAAAATGTCTTTGCCGCTTCCCCGTGGATTCGATTGGCTAGCCGTTGCTCCTGACTCCGCCCCTCCGACTGCGATTGGTCGCGGAAAGCCGCCGCCGCCTCCACCCCCGCCTGGAGGGCGTCTCGTTCCTCTTTGAGGCTCCAGATTGAAAGCATCACCTGCTCCTCCTCGATCTTCAAGTCGGCCATCGATTGTTCCGTTCTCCGTCTCTCCTCCTCTAACTGGCAAAGCGACCGCAACAAATCCTCTCGTTCTTCCTTTGAGGCATCGTGTGACGTTTCCGGGCCTTCGGTGTGCTCCTGCTTCAGACACCCAGAAGACGGCACCGACGCAAGCGAGAGTTCACCTCCTCCGTCCGGATTGAAGTCGCATTCCGACCGGACCAACTCTTCCGCGTCCTCCTGGGATCGCTGGAGGGTCGACGCCGTCGTCGTCTGGACTCCCTCGCCTTCTCGGACCGAGCGAAGGGTCTCCAGCGTCGCCGTTTCCCTCTGGACCTTGAGCTCCGCCAGCGCCTGGGCCAGCCAGCCCCTCTCCTCCCTCAGCGCGTCCAGGGAGCGGCCCAGCTGGTCCCTCTCGTCGCGCAGGCCGCACACCGTCCGGGTCAGCTGCTCGCGCTCCAGTTTCAGGGCGCCCAGGGAGCCGGCCAGGCCGTCCCGTTCCTCCTTCATCGTCCACAGCGTCCGCGTCAGCCTCTGCTTCTCCTCCGTCTGGCTCCGCACCGCCAGCGCCGCCTCCCGCTGCTCCTCTCTCAGGGAGGCCACGGAGCCCGCCAGCTCCTCCTTCTCCTGCTCTTTGAGTTTCTGCTCCGACTCGGGTCGCCGACGGGACTCTGGCTGCTTGTCGGCCCCTGACAGACGGTGGTCCGTCGAGCGGCACGTCGAGCCGTCCTTAGCGCTTTGTGGGGGGCCGGCGTCGTCACCGCGCCGATGCTTACCCTCCTCCTGGGTACCCTCCGCCAGCCTCTGCCGCAGCTCCATGATGGCGTTGAGGTCGTCCTCCGTCTTCCGCGTGAGCTCCGAGATCAGGCAGCCCTGCTCCTGCAGCTGCTGCTCCCGCCGCGCCGCGTCCGCCGCCAGCGCCGAGACCCGCGCCTCCAGGTGGGACCGCTCGTCCTCCCCGAGGTCCACGCGGGCCAGCAGCTCCCGGATGCGCTCGGCCAAGGCCCGGTTCTCCTGGTTCAGCGCCCGGACGAGGTCATCGTCCACCGTGGGGGTGGGGGGCGAGGACGGGATGCAGTCGACGCCATCGCGGTCGGAAGAAGAGGCGTTCTGCTGCGTTGTTGCCACCCCGTCACCCTGAGGGAATGAATGAGCAATTGATGGCAGTTACCTTGAGACTTCAAGGTATCTTCGGGAGAGTTGTTTAAGTCTCAATGAAAGTGAAATATATTTTCCCATAAAAACAAGATAACATAAAAACGTGCGCTAGAGCAACACTACATCCAGCAGTATACCTTTCCTTCTGAACACCCCTGTCCTCCATGGAAGTGCTTTGGCTCCGCTCCCAACCCCAGGCCTCTGTACGCCTCCACCAGGGCGTCGGTCTCCGCGCTGGGGGTGTCCTCGAGGCGCAGGCCCCCCACAGAGCACCACCCGTCCACCTCCAGGCTCAACTCCAGGCCCACCTCGGCCGCTGTCCCCCCCGGAGCCAGGCGATGGGTGTGTCCGCCGCCCAGGCCCGGGCGGGCTTTGTGGCTGAGGCTGGCGGCCGAGAGGTTCAGGAGGTCCGGTTGGGGTAAGAGCGCGGCGGTGTCTGGATGATCCGCAGAGGCAGGGCAGTGGACCTTGTTGGGGTTCAGGGTGCTCACCGCTGCCCCCTGGAGGGGAAGATGAGGAGTGGTGGTGGTGGTGGTGGTGGTGGTGGTGTTGGCGTTGGGTGGGGCGAGTAGTTCATTAGATTGGAGCTGGACACGCACACACACACACACACACACACACACACACACACACACACACACACACACACACACACGTATAACATGTTAAGTGGGTTATAGAATGGTTATATTGAAATCACAAGAATCACGAGGAGAATGATGTGTCTCTCTCATTCTCTTCCTCTCTCTCTCTCTCTCGCTCGCTCTCTATCCATCGTCTTTAATTAGCTGCACTAATTAGCTCGATTTGTGCAGATTCTATTTATACGGCTTTGATTGCCGTTGCGTCTTCGCAGATTCTCCACGGGACCACGGATACCCAAAAATATAATGCCGCTTCTAAAATAATTCGCTTGGAAGATTTGCTTGCAATCCAAATTCGTGGCTCAGCCTTTTATACGCGCTGTCAACGAAAAGGGAATTTACGTAAGACAGATAATCCTCGTATTCAATAGGCTGGTTCTTCTCTGTGGGACGTTACTCTGGAACAATACCCTATTTCGGGCATTTGGTTTAATTCTTTAATCTCTGAACCTTTCAAACAACCTACATAATCACAAGTCTTTATAAAGAGTGAAACATGTCCAACAAAGGATTTGGCCTTCAATGGAAGAACATCACGGCCTCGATGACATTTAACCCAAGCAACGCAGATTGTTGTTGGATATCAGACAACCTTGAAGGAAACATCCGTTGCTTCTTGACAAACTAACCAGCAAAATGTGCAGTCATTTGTGAAAGTAATGGACAGACTCGGGTCCTTACTGTCCACCCAAACGGTGGACAGTAAGGACCATCTCTAGATGTGCACTACACAAGATGTGTCAAATACTGTATGAAGATATTGGGAAGATAAAATAAGAATAATAATAATTATGATCCATCTCCTCACCTCTCCAGAGTGTCCCACTGAGCTCGAGCACATCCTGGTACCCACGGCCGCAGAGCTGACGGGGGGACCCAGGAGAGACACATCCCCAGGGCCGGGTCCGGCGGTGGAGCCAGGCGGGGGAACCCCTGCTGGGGCCGAGGGGGACAATCGACCGCGGGGGGTCCGGGCGCCACCGAGGGCCTCCCGGAGGTCCTGCCGGAGCCGGCCGTTCTCCTCCCTCAGCTCGTCCACCTCCTCCAGCAGGGCGCCCTCCGACTGCTGGAGCCGGCGCACCTCCGCCCCCTTCTCCTCCAGCCGGCAGCCCAGGAGGTGCTCGCTCTCCTGCGCCTCCTGCAGCTGCTCCGACAGCCCCCGCCGCTCGGCCAGGCTCTTCTCCTCGCGCTCCAGCAGCGCCCGCAGGTCCTCCTGCAGGCCGAGGATGAAGCGCCGCAGCTTGGCCTCGCCCACGCCCACCTCCTCCTCCACCTCCTCCTCCTCCTCCGCCTCACTCCCCACATCTGTACCTCGCACGCCCCCACCACTCCCATCGCCCCCCGGCGGACGTCCAGGCCTCGGCAGCCATCTATCCCTCCTCCTCCTCCTCCTCCTCTTCTCCTCCTCCTGCTGCTCCTCCTCCTCCTTCTTCTTCTTCTTCTTCATCATCTCGCCTCCCTCCTCCCCTTCCCCCTCTTCCCTCAGGCAGGGCACTCCCCCCTCCCCTCCTCCTCCTCATCCTCCTCCTCCTCCTCCTCCCCCCCCGGCGGCATTGGTGGCAGCGTTGTGAGGACAACGCCGGCGGCCATGTTGGTGGCGGCGGCCATGTTGGTGGCGGCGGCCACGTTGGTGGCGGCGGCCACGTTGGTGGCGGCGTCCACGGTGGCGTCGAGCAGCTGCCTCTCCAGGGCGTGCACGCGGCCCTGCAGCGCCTGCTCCCGGTCCCGGGACAGCCGGAGCTTGTGCTGCAGCCGGGACTTGAAGTGGTGGAAGTACTGCGCCTGGCGGCCCGCCTCCTCCTCCCGGGACCGCAGCTGCTCCTGGCAGCGCTGCAGCCGCTCCCGCCACACCCGCTCCCCTCGCTCCTTCTCATGGGACTGGTGGCGGGGAGGAGGAAGAGGAGGAGGAGGAAGAGGAGGTGGAGGTAGAGGAGGTGGAGGAAGAGGAGGTGGAGGAGGAGGATGGGAAGGAGGAGGAGACAGGGGTGGAGAGGGAAGAAGGAGGAAATGGGAGGAGGAGTAGGGGGAGAGGGGAGGAGATGGACGGAGATGGAGGAGATGAGGGAGATGGGGAGAAGAGAAGAAGAGGGGAGGAGGAGGAGGAGAGGGGAGGAGGAAGAGTAAGAGATGGAGGGGAGGAAGGAAGGGAGGGTGGTGGTGGTGGTAGGAGGAGGAGGACGGTAGACAGACACCGGAGCAGAATTCAGCAACTGCAACGCTATTCATTTCCTTTGTAATGTCAACACTGTGGCTCCAAATAGCGACGTAAAAAGCTAAAGCCATTATCACACCTCGTCATATTCATGATGGGCACTCTGGGGTATTTTCAATTGTTTGAATTAAGTTGCTTGGATAGCATATCTATCTATAGCTCACACAGAATCTCCACTTTCTTGTTGTAAAGGAGGAACTATTATCCCAGCGGATGTGAGCGTGTTTTAGCCCCTTCCAAGCGGTTTCAGAATCTCCGGTTTTTTTGGACATCACACAAGTGGGAGCGCGTTGTCCACCCAGATGTATGGTGGATAGATCAGGCCTAGCCAGTTTGCTTAAGTCCACCGGGTAGTAGGGCTGATCTATCCAGCATACATCTGGGTGGACACTCCCGCTCCCACTTGTGATGTCACAAACCAGAGATGAAACCGGCTTGAAATGGCGCACACCTTGAAATCACACTCACGCCGGGTGGGATAAAATGTCTCCTTTAATGTTCACTATATACAATCAACAAAGACTTGGGGAAATAATGGTCCCAGTGTAACCATGACATCGCATCCCACAGGGACACTTGATAATAGAAATGTGATCAAATGAGATGTAGTGACATGAATTAACAACCTCCTAGAAGAAGTCTGTATAAGAGCCACTCACCACAATCCGGACCTCATCGCGGAGGCTGTGCAGCCTCTGGTCCAGCCTCTGGGTGTGATGCATGCTGGGACGGCGGGGGTTACCTGGCGGCGGTGGTCTCTAGCTGGCTGAGCTGCTGCACCAGAGCGCTCTCTGACTTCTCTAGCTCTCTGATCCTACACACACACACACACGCACACGCACACACACACGCACACACGGAAACAGAACGCTAGGCTAGGCTAATAGGTGCACACCAACCCTACCAATAGAACAACAAGCAACGCGCAACATCGCACAGCGTTGCGCTGGGCTCCCTGGACAGCAATCAACCAGTATTAATGGGAGTTACCTTCCACTGTAGTGAGATGTTGAGGCAGACGCTCCCCCAATCGTATGTAGACATGAGCGCGAGCGAGGCCTGCCTTTGTGTGTGTGTGTGTGTGTGTGTGCGGAGCAGTCAAGTACGTGTGGTGTGACACATGATATCGCCAGGGCCAGAAGTGAGTAAGTAGTGTGTGTCGAGTGTGTGTGTGTCGTGTGTGTGTGTGTCTCACTGGATCCTCTTTCACCTGTTTCTCAGGTAGCCGTCCGTCCGACTGGTCGTCCCGAGGCCGGTCAGCTCCGTTCCAGAAGTTTCACTCGGCCCAGCGCTGCGCCTCCGGACCGGCCAGCGAGTCACAAGACGAGGCCCCCCCCCCCCCCCCCCCCGCACCCCCACCGCGGTCCTGTGCTGTCGTCGTGAGTGACTCTCCGTTGGTCCCTCCAACGAGGACGTGGTCAGGTCCACCTGCAACACACATGGATGGAGGAGCGGGTTGTGGTTGCAGGACATTTCATATCCGATTCTCCTTTGGTCGACCCGTGAAAACAGAGAGAGAGAGAGAGATGCGACAGAAATGTACAAACCTCAAAATATACTGTTGACTCACTACTGTATTATTTACACTGGGGACAGCTTGGTGGTACGCGTCTGACCGCAAGGTACCCCCCGACGAAAAAAAAGTGCCTCTCGGGTTACCCTTCCTCCTCCTACACCTCCTCCTCCTCCTCCTCCTCCTCCTCCCTTTCATTTCACGGATCACGAACAACCAGCTTCTGACCGTTTCTCAAAGACCCCCTCTCCCCTCCCGGTGGCTGGTTACCTGGGTTACCGCATAACCACCCACTCTGACGACGTCGCAGCAAACGGATCACTGATTATCGTCGCTTGCGACAAAACCAAAGCATCTGTTTAGCGGATGAGTTCCCCCGTAGCTAAATTAAATCCATCACACTCAACACACGAACATAAACATAAAAAAAACGCGACCAACCTACCCGAGGCGACGTTCTTCTTCTTCTCGACGGGACGCCGACACGCGTTGGACGTCGGTTCCTCTGCCAGCGAGGCGGGCCGCGGGTCTGCGGGGCTGTGGGCACGATTTTCTGTTTCCTTACAGTCAACCCACATAACGCTCTGGTTGCCCTGGAAACCGCACAGCAGAGCAGCAGGACGAGGCTGGACTTTGCCGGGCCGAGGCCTGCCAGCAGCCGGCCCCCTGGAACCCCCGCCCCCCCCCCGGTCCATTCAGCTCTTTGTCTCGTGGTTCCCTGTTTCCCCTCCCTCCCCCCTCCCTCTCCCTCCTCCCTCTCCCTCATTCCCTCTCTCCCTTCTTCTACTCCTTCTCTTCTTTGATTGCA
>PIJE02002140.1:48554-58554 GCA_002895965.2 Coryphaenoides rupestris
CAGGAGAGGAGAGGAGAGAGAAGGACAGGAGAGGACAGGAGAGGAGAGGAGAGGAGAGGAGAGGAAAGGACAGGAGAGGAGAGGAGAGGAAAGCGAGGGGAAGAGGAGAGGACAGGAGAGGACAGAGAAAGGAGGGGACAGGAGAGGACAGGAGAGGACAGAGAAAGGAGGGGAGAGGAGAGGGAGATTAATCAAAAGAGGTAGGAGAGGAAGATTCAAATAATGTGTTTGAAAGGTCACATAAAGACATGTGAATCCATACTATCCCATATTTAAATGCCATGGCCATATACAGTGAATATAGTTGAGCACCGGGCATCAGGGAAAAGTCGAGAAAGACAAGGCTAGCATGATTGAACCCCAGCTAAATAGGGGACCGGGTTCGATGCCCAATGGCCCAAGATTACCTGAAGTCAGACGAGAACTATTAAGATGCTTCAGACCTCCCTGCTTCTAAATGACTGTAAATTGCTTGGGATGAAAAAAAAAAGTGCTAAACGACAAAATAATTAATAAAAGCAACACATTGGTGCTTAGCGTGCACTGGCAGCATTTGTCCACAGTGTGGCAGTAAGAGTGATAGTTGGAAGTAGTTAAAGGTGCATCTCTCTCCTCATCCTCCTCATCCTCCTCCTCTTCCTCACCTTCTCACACAGGGAGAGCACCGTTCGTGCCTGGATCACCGTCACCTGCTCCTCGTTCCGCAGGTTCTGTAGAACCACACACCAGACAGACATAGTGAGCTTCATCATATCATCATCACACTGAATAAAATAACCTCGGAAGCTTAGAGCCACAGAAGCTTTCTGGAAGTCAAACCAGTGGAACTAACTGACCCCGTTGTCGCCCAGGATGTCCAGTTTCTTCATCAGCTCGGGAATGATCACGTCCTACGAATGTAAAAAAAAAAAAAAGCATCTTCGATTAGGTTCACAATCTACAGCTCATCGGGCTTGAATTTTAAAATCAGTGTGTGTGTGTGTGTGTCAGCGACGGCTCGTCAATAGGGGACGCCGGGGCACCGCCCCACCGACCATATCTTCTTAAACACGACATAAATTAATTAGATCACGCAAAATAATTATGAAATAATCTTGTTTACTTGTACATGGTAGTCTGGGTTCATAAAAAAAATGGTTCCAAATTGTTTTTCGTTTATTTGTGTGTGAATACAATAGATACTTCGGCTACTTCCTGGTTGAGGGTCGCGGGCCAAATGAGCGTCTATGGGAGTAAGTCACCTTTGGGCGAGCACATGACCAGAAGCCGCTCTCTGATTGGCGGATTCAGATTTTACCACGGGACGCCGAGAACTGCGCCCCGGACACGCCCACTTGAATTGGCAGCGGATCGGTACTGCGTCCGTGTTGGCGTTCTGATGTGATTGGGACAGTTCTGGGGGCAAGATTATGGGTGCGGGAAATGAATGTTTGTGTGTGTGTGGTGTGTGTGTGTGTGTGTGTGTCACCTTAACCCCTTCCTGGTGGCAGTGGATTTGCAGTGCGCTGCAGCTGTTCTCGGGGAAGGCAGACATGTGCAGGTTAAGGGCGGGAGATCTGCGTTCCCGTTCCTGCGCGACAGAAACACTCTTATATCAGTTTCCTCCTTCGTTCTGCCGCTACTACGACTGTCACTCACCCACATTGAGGATGATGGAGGGAGGAGGCAGCGGGGGGGTCATGGCTTGATGTGACCGACAGAGAAACGGTAAGACGGAGAAAGTAATGTAAAAGAAACGGGATGCCGTGTACTCACATGGTATCGGGGGGATCAGGGGGGGATGGGGGGGGGGAATAAACAGGCTCTGGTAAGGGAAGATGAGGCAGGTGTACACAGAACACAGTGAGAACCAAAAGGAGAACACATGCCAACAAAAAGAGACTGGGTTGCCCTGGATGCTGAGGTCATATCCGCTGTAGCTTTCACGAAGGAAATATCGTTTTCCGGAAACATAACTCACTTCCCGAAAATATAACTTTCCCGCAAAGGGAATTTTGCCGCAATTATTGATCGTAGCCGAGTTACATTCATACATCGACGATTAATGTGTGTAAGCCGACTTATTTTATGGGCGTGTCAAGTCCAGAGGGTGGGCACCCGTAGTGGCTGCCATTGCGACAAAAAAAAATGGTGGCGGATGGTTGTGGAACTCTGGCAACGTCAGGAGGGGTAAAACAAACCACGCATGCGAGGGTGAGAGACGAAATGAGAGACAAAATGAACAAAGATGGGGTTGAAGTGGTGAACTTAAATACATTTATTGCTTTATTCAAAACGAGAAATCACCGTTCCATGTCAACAACCAACACGTATCACCATGCACAACCCGTGCACGGTAGCACGCAGTAAATAACTTTGGATTGAAAAAAATAGGAACTGATTCCCATGGTAAGATTCCAGTTGATTGGGTGGGGTTGGGGGGGGGTGGGGGGGCAGGGCATGGGGGGAATGGGGGCGGGGCTTGTGCTCGGTGGTTTAGATGGACACACACAACACACACACACGTAAAACACATGGATATGCCCCCAAAACGCAATACAATGTGTTTTTCTGTGGTGCTCATGATGGAGTCTATGGTGCTGCTGCTGTCCTATTGGGTCACTGGATGCAAGCCTTGCGTCTGGAGGTGAGGTTGTTGCCACCGTCGCCCCCTGGTGACAGCAGCACGGCGGTGCACTCCCTTACTTCCAGCTCCAGCACGCGGAACTCCAGGAGCTCGTTCTGGTCCCGGGCGTCCTGGACCTCGGCCTGCAGCCGGGACTCGGCCTGCTGCGACGCACACATCTGCACACACAGGCAGACACACACACAAACACACGCAGACAAAGGCGCACGCGCACACACACACACATGCAGAAACACACAAACACACGCAGACAAAGGCACACACACACATGCAGACACAGGCACACGCACACACACAAATACATCAAACTATTGGCTGAGAATTCAAGATTCACGCAATCGGCAGAGAGAAAGGAATGGTCAAGTTGTTGCCGTCGTTAAAGGGGACATATTATGCCATGTGACTGCCGTCTAGTGACATCACAAGTGGGAATGTCCACCTAGATGTATGATTACTAGATCAGTCGACCAGCCTGCCCAGTGGACTGTACTGTACCGACGGGTAAACCGAGCTAGTCAGCACACATCTAGGTGGACATTCCCACTTGTGATGTCACTAGACGGTAGTCACATGGCAATTGTGGTGAACGACTTGCAATGGCTAATCACACTCACACCTGGTGGTGTAATAGGGGACCTTTAAGTGAATCTAAAAATATTTTTTTTCATTAATTCTCAGGAAGGAAAGTAAATCTCTGGATTAGATGGAGACGAGGGGTGAGGGGCTTAAATGTGTGACTTTGAACAAATATAACAACTACAGCTGAAAGGTGGCTTCAGATTTTGTGGTGCTGCTGGAGAAAAACAACACTCGTCTTCGGACGCTGAACGCCAACCCACCTTCTCCCGGAACTCCTGGTTGGCCCTGAGTAAGTACTGCTTCTGCTCCACCCACTTGGCGTCCTGCGGTCAGAAGAGCGGAAGAACATCAGCACTCGAACACTCGAAACACTCGACCGCCGTGGAAAAATAACAGAATAATAATAAAAGGGTGTAAAAGGGAGGTGAAATGGGAGCGACTTGATTTATGGAAGCATCATAAATCAAATCAGAGACGTACCGTTGCGCGGCGCGGCAGAACAGAACAGCCCATCTTCCAACACACACACGACACACACACACAGTGAACACATGCACAGGCAAGACACAAGACACAAGACACAGGACACAGGACACAGGACACCGACGGTAACTGGCAGGCGGGAACAACAACAAGGTTTTATTGGCCCCGGAGAAAGACGTGATTACAGACGAGGGTGTTTCTAAAAAGGTGTTGTGCAGTCCCAGTCGGCCAATCACACATCACCAGACAGACAGACAGACAGACAGACAGACAGAGCAGTGAAAACACAAACACATGATCACATAACAGGTGGTGCTGGTGGTGGTGGTGGTGGTGGTGGTGGTGGGTGAGGGTGGTGCACCGGCCCACCATGGAGCAGGCATCAAGCATCAGACCGTAAACACAACACGGGCAACCAAACAAAAGGGCAGAACAAGAACAAGAAGAGAGGACAAGGAGACAGAAACCACCGTTGTAGCAGTAGAATTACGGTCGGTGCTAATAAAGTTGGCAACAACAAAGTAAAGTTGTACAAATACAAATTAAAATAGTCACACTTTTGCCAAATAAAATGAATCCAGATCAACTTCCACATTGGATTGGATGATCCCGTTTTCCATGCGTATATATACAGTATACAGTGTGTGTCCATTTGGTTGGACTCAATATGGAGTTTGGTGTTCGTTCAGTCTCTCCTCTGCGGGCGACAGCACCCAAAGGACCCCGAAAAGGACAAACGTAAAAAGGCGCGAGCGAGAGCAGGAGGAGGAGGAGGAGGAAGAGGAAGAGGAGGAGGAAGAGGAGGGGTGCACAGCATGCATGCAGGCAGGCGGGCACAGGAAGTGACGTCACAGGAGGACACGGTGGCACACCCGGTCGGCATAGTGCCACGCCAGGAGCAGAGCGGCCAGACAGACAAGGAGGAGCAGGGCCAATGAGAGCGGGGCCGGAGAGCCGCGGGCCCCGCCCCTTCGTCGCCGCTCCGTCGTTACCTGCCCCCTCTCGGCCAGCCCTTTTCCAGGTCGGCCATCTTGGCCTGGCAGCTGCTCAGCTCGGCCTGCAGCTGCTCGCGGCTCTACGGAGATGGGAGGAGCACACAGCGGCCAATCAGAGGGGAGGGTCTCGGACTGCTGGGTTGAAACCACTGCGAGGCGATGCGGGCGGGGGTGGGGGCAGTGGCATGTGTGTGTGTGTGTGTGTGTGATGGGATTACAATGATGAACTACACCAAATAGCGCTTTGGCAATGGAAGACCTTCTGCAGTGTAAGTGACACATGTAACCTTAGGGTCTGTGTAAGTGCTGACAGACCAGTGATTCGTCGACTCAAAATGCAGTTTTGTCGACTCAAAATATTATTCTATTATTAAATATATATATTTCTATAATATTATTATAGAAAGTAGTCATGTGCCCTTTCGAAGTGGTGCAACTCACCCAAAACAACGTGACAGCAATATTGCTCTACATAACCACTCACGCTTAAAAATGGACTGTAACACTGTTGTTAGGATCCGCACCACAACAAAAGTGTTAGTTTAGTGCTAGTATAGTTTTAAGATATTTGTTGTGAACACATGCTCAATAAAGATATGTAAAAAAATAAATAAGTACACAAAGAAACAGCCGCCTCCCCGCATGCTTAACATCCATCTCCACAATGTTGGCGCATTGTGTGGTTTAACACAGAACCAGGGAGAGGAGAGGAGAGGAGAGGAGGAGAGAGAGGAAGAGGAGAGGAAGAGGAAGAGGAGAGGAGGGAAGAGGTCCGTACCCTGGCCTCCCGCTCTGCGTCCAGGGACCCCCCGGTCTGCTCCTGCAGGAGGGCGTAGGCTCGCTGCAGCGCCTGGTACTCCCTGGTCAGCTGGCGGAACCGGAGCTCCGCCTCCTCCCGGGACACGCCCTGAGGAAGGGGGTGGGGGGAGGAGGGTTGACAAACAGCGGTATGTTAAAGAGACGATACCAGGTCATTAAAGGAGACCATAACCCTGCACAGTCAACTCTCTCTCTCTCTCTCTCTCTCTCTCATCAACCAATCAAACCACAGCGACAGCCCGACCTATGAGGAGGAAGCAGGGGTTCATGCAATGCAATGCATTGTTTGTGATTGGCTGGAACTCAGTGCCTGCTGGTTCCGATGGTTTGAATCCCAGCCAATCAGAACCGCCAAACATGATACCCTTCATTTGCGGTCGTCTCTGTGGTCGGAGTTATGCTAACCGTTAGCTAACCGAGCTAACGTTCCTTTTCCGGAACCTCCTGCCGGTTCGGTGGGAGAGGAGCCTCTCACCTCCTCGAGGTCCTCCTCCGGGGTGGCAGGGGTGCGGTCCGTCACGTCCGTGTTGAAGGAGGTCAGCGACGACGTCTCCGAGTCCACGGACTCCTCGTCAAATCCAAAATATGTCTCCACAACATGCCTCTGTTGTCAACACACAGAAGGTAAACAACACAGACGATCAGCTCAATGATAAAAAAATTAATCAATCAAATCAAATTAAGTTAAGATATGAAGTCATGAACGTGCTGTCAAAAAGTAAATCCAGTACATTGAGGGAATGCATCCTCGTCTTTCCAAACACATTCCCGATGAGAGCAACAGAGAAACATCAACACCTCGGCTAGCACAAATCTTTCGTTTCTCCTCGATCAACAACCACCGCCGCCGCCGCCGCCAAGTCCTTACCATCGTGTTTGTAGGTCATCTCCTGGCAACCAGAGAAGTACAGACAGACCAGAGCACACAGGCAGATAAAGGACGCAAAGTAGAGGGTGAGGAGAACGTACTCTTGCATCCTGAGACGAGACTCGAGAGAGAGCGAGAGAGAGAGAGAGAGAGAGAGAGAGAGAGAGAGCGAGCGAGCGTGGAGAGAGCGAGAGCGGAGAGAGAGCTCCCGGGGTCAATCTTCTACACAGGAGACTCCTAAACGTAGACAACCGACAACCAACCACTCCCGCTCGGCCCGTCTCTGGCGAGCTAACGGAACGCGACCTGACTGACTGTCAACACGCTCCACAAACTGTCACTGCCGGTGGTTGTGTGGCGTCGGGCGTTAAAGCCACCAAACACCTCGCTGTACGGGCAGCAGCGTCGTCTCCCAAGTGGTGGCGTCCATGCAAAGGGAACAGGCCATGATGTATAGTTTCATCATCATGACAGTCCAGCCTCCAGCGCCTAGTTGCCCTTGAAATGATCAACGGATTTCCTGAAGCGACGAGACCAGAACTACTGGAAAACAACTGGAAACCAACGCGACGCTGCCTTGCCAGGAATTAGACCATACACAGAGAGAGTCAGAGAGACACAGAAGAGAGACAGAGAGACACAGAAGAGAGACAGAGAGAGAGAGAGAGAGAGAGAGAGAGAGAGAGAGAGAGAGAGAGAGAGAGAGAGAGAGAGAGAGAGAGAGAGAGAGAGAGAGAGAGAGAGAGAGAGAGAGAAACTGTTTCCAGAGGATGGAGGCGAGACTTTTGTTTGCTGCACCCCCCCAGACTCCACCCTGCCTAGCAACACCACAGATGACACCACGCGGCGACGACGACCACGACAACAACAAGCCCCCTGATGCCCGCGATGGTTTAATCGTCGGCACAGGCACTCAAACACAACGATCGGGGCAATTATTCAAGTCTCCACCGCGACTGCCACCTCCTCATCCTCAACGTCTCTGAAGGGCGGACACTTTGGTGCGCCGACGACCACAGGGACGACGCCGACGCACGAGACAGGAAGTCACAAATCTTTGAATCGAATTTTGCAGCGGAAGGAAGAATTGTTGTCATTATCTCAGCACAAAAGAGCTTGAGCTTGTTGTGTGACTCTGTGTGTGTGTGTGTGTGTGTGTGTGTGTGTGTGTGTGTGTGTGTGTGTGTGTGTGTGTGTGTGTGTGTGTGTGTGTGTGTCTGTGTGTGTGTGTGTGTCTGTGTGTGTGTGTGTGTGTGTGTGGTACAACTCTGCATGGTGCACTAAACTTGTTTGAGGGACGCCGTCATTTCTCTCTCCGGAGCCCAATTAGGCCCGACGAGGGAACGCACTGGTTCCTATTAGACAGCAGCAGATAATCACTCCACCACAGACAGGCCAGTTGCTTAGCGACACTCATACACACACGCACACACACACACACACACAAACATCCTCCCTCAGACAGCCACACCCACGCTGTGCAGATGTGCGTGTACACATGGGTCCTATAATATAATCACACACAGGCGCACACACACATAAATGCACGCACGCACGCACACACACACACACACACACACACACACACACACACACACACACACACACACACACACACACACACACACACACACACACACACACACACACACACACACACACACACACACACACTTACTTTAGATATCTTGAGGGGTTTCCTCTTGGCCTTCTTGTTGATCATTAGTCGCTCACGTTCCTGAGGGACAGAGACATGACTTCAGATATAAGATACAAGAACCACCATCACAATCACGATCATAATCATCACTGCCAAGCTTACATCACCTAACATACAGTCGTACATAACTAACATCGCCTTGCTTAAATCAACCAACTTAGTAAATAAATATCATTACCCCAAGCTAAATGACAATCACTAACTAGCACAGCCTCCTTAAATTAGCTGTTATTATACTGTAATCACTGTGATAATTACTAGTTATTGTTATTGTTATCCTTTAGGCTGACATATTAATACAGAGAGATGTTCATAAATCTCGTCGGTGCATGCACAGACATTTCTTCCTCGACGACCACAGAGGTTCTACGACTACGACTTATCTTCAAGCCACGACAAAGTCAGGCCAAATAAATCATATATTCATTGTTGAACATTAGAATCAGAATCAGAATCCGCTTTATTGCCTCAGTTTTTGCAAACAAGGGCTGTGCTTGTGTGCAATTGGTGCCGAACATTGAACATTAAACAGATTAAAAACATAGAAATTCCAAAGAAAATGCAAAGATATATATATAAAAAAATACAAAAAAAACCCAAAACAAATAACATAAAAATAACTAATATACTATAGAAAAATAAATATATATATATATATATAAATATAAAAATTAAAATAATAATAATAATAATAAAAAGGAGCGTGTGTGGGGTGTGGCGACATGTTGGACCAAAGGCGGCCACGGACGACGTGATTGGCTCACATCGTGCGCCCGTCGCCGGCGTACCTGCGTGAGCTCGTCGATCGCGACGCGCTGCTCCGAGATCTGCAGCTTGAGGAACTCGAGTTCCTGCTCCTCGTGGGCGTGGCTCAGGTCCGTCAGCGAGATGGGCCTCTTGAGCTGCGAGTGATGGAGGGAGGAGGAGTGCTGCTGGGGCTGGCCGAGCCGCGACGAGGAGGAGGCGGCGGCGGCGGCGGAGGAGGCGGCCTTCTCTTTCTGACAGACACACATGTGAATAATAATATAGATTTTTTTTTTGGTGCGGGTAGTAGGCCTACCACACACGGCCACTGGGTGCCGCACTTTCCCAGAAAAGATGAATACGTTTGGCTTGTTTCTAAAAGGAGGGGGGCGGAGCTAGGAGCATCAACCAAGGAGGGGGGGCGGAGCTAGGAGCA
The DNA here is from genome assembly GCA_002895965.2 of Coryphaenoides rupestris. Taxonomy (NCBI): domain Eukaryota; kingdom Metazoa; phylum Chordata; class Actinopteri; order Gadiformes; family Macrouridae; genus Coryphaenoides; species Coryphaenoides rupestris. Next base: position 57,825 of record PIJE02002140.1, read on the forward strand.
TCAACCAAGGAGGGGGGCGGAGCTAGGAGCATCAACCAAGGAGGGGGGCGGAGCTAGGAGCATCAACCAAGGAGGGGGGGGCGGAGCTAGGAGCATCAACAAGGAGGGGGGGCGGAGCTAGGAGCATCAACCAAGGAGTGGGGGGGGTGGGGGGGGGGGGGCAGGGCTAGGCTCCGAGTGGAGGCCGTCAGAGCTCACCATCTCGGCGTTCTCCCGGCTGAGGTTCTTGATCTTCTCCTCCATGCGCTGCAGCGTGTGCAGTGTCTCCTCGTTCTTCTTGGACAGCCTCTTGCTCTTCTCAATGATGGGCTTCACCTGGCTCTCCGCCTCGCGCGCCCTCTTCAGCTGGGGGGGAGGGGGGGGGGGGGAGAAGAGAGCGAGGCGAGAGACATGTCTTTAGCATTCATTCTCTCTCTCTCTCTCTCTCTCTCTCTAATCCTACTCTCTCGATTAACATTTGGGTTTTTGTAATCTTATATTTGTCTGGTATTCCTTAGCTTAGTGCTTCTCAGCTGGTAGGTCGCAGAGCATCTGGCAAACATTACCTTCAGAAAGAACATTCATTAACTCGTGTTTCAATGTTAATTCATGTTTCAATGGCTTTACTATTTTATTGACTTTAGTGCCAATTGTTGCAGCTTTTTGTTCGCGCCATGTATTTAACAGTACGTGTGTGTGTGCGTGTGTGTGTGAGATACCATAACATGTATGTACACGTGGAGTGTGTGTG
>PIJE02002140.1:68554-81054 GCA_002895965.2 Coryphaenoides rupestris
ACTTTGGATAAAAGGCTCTGTATGAATGCAATCCATTTACCAATATGGCTGACTGACCAAGAGAGATCCAGTGAATAGTATATATATATATATACACAGTATAGTATGCAACAGCATGAATAGGTAAAGAAGCTTAAGTGTGTGTGTGTGGGGTGTGCTGGAACAAACAGCACGTTACGACTCACTTTCATCGTAGCCCAGTAACCTTGTCTTGTCTCTCAGCCAACTGTTGAATAAGTAATGCAGTACAACGCTGGGACATTACCACCACCACGAGGGCATCTGCATCCCTTCCAGCACAACAGACACACACACACACACACACACACACACACACACTCGCACGGATCCATTCAATACACACCGAGGAGGCAGCGATATTTGTTGCCACGGTAACTAACCCCTCGCCGCCGTTAACACACACACACACACACACTCGTCAATCATTCCGCACCGAGTGATGGGCGACGGTACATGTGTCGGAGCAGAAATGTGTGTGTATGTTGTGCACACGCATGCACACACACACACACACACACACACACACACAAGCCAACCAAGACATCAGCGTCGACAGAGACAGGGACACATCATAGCCACAGAACACAACAGGCATTCTCAGTCCCTGGGAAATAGACAGACAGGATGCTCTGACATTGAACTGTAATGGAAGGTGTGTGTGTGTGTGTGTGTGTGTGTGTGTGTGTGTGTGTGTGTGTGTGTGTGTGTGTGTGTGTGTGTGTGTGTGTTGTGTGTGTGATGTGTAAGGCATGTCTGTCTGTAATTCGATTTTCTCAACAACCGTTCATCCGATCGACCTCACATTTGGCGGGTGTGTTGTCGTCGGGCGAGGACCCAAGGAAGGGCGATCGCTTCTCGAACGCGTCGAACAACGGTCACGTTTCACAAGCGGTCACATGACTAGTGACGAAAGGGAAGAGGGGGCGAAGGGAGAAGACGCGCACGCCTGCACCGCTCTGGAAGACCACTTGGGGGCGACCACACGGGGCTGGGCAATCATTCAATAGCATTGAATAATTCAATGGCATGAAATGAAGATAATGACTTATCGTGATACCTAGAGAAGATATGCTCTTAAAATGATCGAAATATGAGGTTTGAAACATCAGACAGAAAGGAGAACTAGTTTAGACTGTTTACGGTGGTATTTTGAATTCATAACCATTTCTCTATTTGTCAATATCATGTAAAATTCCCCTTGATTATCGTGATAAAGCATTTTTCGACATACATTGCCCAGTCCTACGATCATAACAAATACAACCCCCTCTTCCTATCTCTCCACACACACACACACACACACACACACACACACACACACCACACACACACACACACACACACACACACACACACACACACACACACACACACACACACACACACACACACACACACACACACACACCCCCCCCCCCCCCCCCCCCCCCTCCACCACCACCCACTATGGCCTACATATCCCCCAGCTCCCTGCTCACTCGCTCGCTCGTACACAGACAACACAGCCATCACCACCCCCACCACCACCACCACCAGCCTCCGGACCCATCACCCCCTCGCTCACTGGCTGATGTCACACAGCTCAGCATAGAATAGGGGGGGGGGGGGGGGGGGGCTCATTGAGAATCTGAGAGAGAGGGAGATAGAGAGCATGTTACAGAGAGAATGAGGGAGAGAGAGTGAGATAGAGGGAATGTTAGAGAGAGCGAGGTAGAGAGAGAGCATGGTAGAGAGAGAGAGAGAGAGATACATAGATAGAGAGAGAGAGATATTAGATACAGTATATTACATAGAGACAGCGAATGTTAGAGGGATAGACAGTGATAGAGCATGGTAGAGAGAGAGAGCATGGTAGAGAGAGAGAGCATGGGGGAGAGAGGGAGGTAGAGAGAGCGAGATAGAGAGCATGTTAGAGAGAGTGAGATAGGCTACATAGCTAGAGAGAGATATTAGATAGAGAGATATTAGACAGAGAGATCAAATGTTGAGAGAGAGGGAGAGAGAGCATGTTAGAGAGGGAGAAAGAGAGAGAGAGAGAGAGAGAGAGCGGGTTAGAAAGGGAAAGAGTGAGAATGAGAGAGATCGAGTGAATGGGAGAGAGGGAGACAAGTGGAGAAACAGAGACACAGAGAGACACATGGACGGCAGCAGAAGCAGAGCCCTGCGGTGGCGGACACTCAGAGAGTCGTGTAAACAAGAGAGGAACAGACCCCCGTCCCAGTAGTAGTAGTGGTAGTGGTGGTGGTCCTATCCAAACACAACTGGTGGCGACAGCTAGTACTACAGTACGACTGAGCTACCACGACTACTACCAGCTACCAGCGGCAGTTACGGCGGAGCCAAAAGAAATATGAGGAGAATCTCTGCCAATACGGTGTTTCCCAGCACCAAAGCGGCTCTCATTCAGCGGATAGTACGCTGAGGAAGTGAGGAAGAGGAGGAGGAGGAGGAGGAGGTGGATTAGCTTCACCAACGCTTCGGGGCTCAAAGCGTGCTCAGAATAGTCGCTGCGCTGAACCGCACGTGCTCGCTCGCTAGCATCCATGTGTGTGGTGCTGGTGCTGTGCCAAAGGAGGAGGGGACATAAGCGTACGCACACACACACACACACACACACACCACACACACACACACACACACACACACACACACACACACACACACACACACACACACACACACACACACACACACACACACACACACACACACACACACACACACACACACACACACACACACACACACACACACACAGGTGTGTCGTAAGCTGGCGAAAAGCCCTTGAGCTGCCTGCCTGCCTGCCTGCCAACATCTGGATCCATCTGGAGCCTTGAGGTACGGAGAGACGGGTTAGGGGCTGCTGGATGGTTGTTATGATGGAGGCCAGACCCACGTTGCTACGGAGCGGGGCTACACCGGTTTACACGGCGGCCACGGCCGGTCATGTGAACACACACACACACACACTCAGCATTCAACTATGTCTCCCTCCCTCAGACGAACTGACTCAACACACACACCCACTCACTAAATAGAGTAAAGGGATGAGGGAGGAGAGGACGGAGAAGGGGGGAGGCGGGGGTCATATCCCACTCCCATTAGGAATTCTGGTACCACATGTTCCTCTGCTAGTAGCCAGCCACTAGAACCAGGAGCCAACACTGGCGGGGTTTATGGTCCACGGAAGACCAGGAATGCCGTAATGGGGAAATGGGATGTTTTTATTGGGGGTGGGTGGGTGGGGTGGCGGCGGGGGGGGGGGGTTAATAAGTACCTTTATCTCCCCAGAAGCAAACAGAGTCACCCCACCACAGAGCACAGACCACATGCTTAAATCGCCCGTTCCTTCTGCTATAAACTGTATGTTCAGCGCTTCTTATGTACTGTATGTTAAAAGCCTCAGTAATACAAAGACTTTGAACGCGGTTTCAAGCGGGGGGGGGGGGGGGGACGATGCATTTATTTGATGGAAATGACGGTAATTATCACATTTCGAGTTATGTACGGAGGAATGTGCCACTTTATTGATCTTGATGATTTACGGGTGACTCACCAAATGTGCCGACGGAAATAGCCGTAGGAAAGGTACAACAATAGCACTCTTGCACAAAATGGGATCGTTGGTTGAGGGCACCGACGGCAAAGCGTGCCTAAAAAATAACGACAAAAACTGTCTTGGACTGAAGAGAAGCCATTCTGTTCTAAATAGGTCTTCACAATAGGTCTTGAAACGGTTCCAAGGCTCGTTTGCGGTCTGTAAGGAAGAATAAATATGTACATCAGCAGCATATCGAGATAATAAAACAGAAAGGGCATTTAACTGAACACCCCCCATGGGCTAATTATCAGACCGTCATGGCCGACGATGGACAAATATGGCCGAAGCCAACACATTGTGCTGCCTTAGCTTTAAATAAACAGCCCGTGGAGTCAAGAAAATAGACGCTAATGACATGCGCTCTCAGTTTGTACGACTGCTAACTTCAATCCAAACATGAACTCGACTTCCTCTTTAGGCTCCGGGCGGAGAGGGACCACACACACAACCCATGCACACGAAGCTCGCTGCCTGTTCCACATTTACCCGTGTGGACTTCAGCCTGACACATGTGCAATAAACACACCAAGTAAGCCGTTAGTGAGACGGTGTGTGTGTGTGTGTGTGTGTGTTCTGTTCTCTACCTCTGCGTCTCGGTTGAAAGAGAGCGAGAGAGCGAGAGAGCGAGAGAGAGAGCAGGTGGGAGGGTGCAGAACGGGAGACCGATGCACAGACAGACCTAAAGATAGCTATTCCACCGGTAGCGCACATCCACACACATCAGATAGTAGCGGCACTCAGACATAGCCGAGCTGAAAGCCATATTATAGATCGATGTAATGCATGCACGCACACACACACACACACACACGCACACACGCACGCACACACACACGCACACACGCACACACCAAAATAAATTCGGCTTGAAAGACTTTTGCGTCTGAAGATGCAGCCTCCCCTGAAGTCAAGATAACAAAGTGAAAATACATGTCCGACCACTCTGCCACGGCACATGCTCGGTCACTCTGAACACACACATCTGCACACGTACACACACGTACACACACACACGTACACGTACACACACACACACACACACACACTCAAGTAAGTGCACACACTCGTCACAGACACATACAAACATGGCTCTGGGATCTGACAGTCTAAACACGTCTCGACGTCCTGGTAAATACTTAGTGAGAGTTGAAAGGAACAGTGAACAGGTTTAAACACTAGAGAACGAAGCTGATCTCAGGGCTGCTATGCTGTGTGTGATCGGCTCCTATAAACCTCCTCGCGCCCCCCCAACCCCCCCCCCTGAATGAGACAAACTCTTCTTTGTTCTGCAGTATCTCCTGCTTTATGATCATGATGGCCTTTAAAGACTAGGATCATTTCATGCATGTGAAGGTTATGCAAACATGTAGGCACGTGTGTGTATACACACACACACACACAGTCATTTTATAGGTGCTGATTTATCTCTTGTGATCACGCCGCTTGCCTGCATAGCATGTGACGCGTCCACGTGTGTGTGTGTGATGTGTGTGTGTGTGTGTGTGTGTGTGTGTGTGTGTGTGTGTGTGTGTGTGTGTGAGAGAATACTATTGTAGACAATGACAATCTCTTCTTTCAAAAAGCTGCACGATACAGTTGGTCGTGTGTGAAACCGTGACTGGCACACACACACACAGTTGTCTATGTCCACATCTGGATGAGCAGAGAAAGCATCACTGCATGGAAACAACAAGGGATGTGTGCGCGTGTGTGTGTGTGTGTGTGTGTGTGTGTGTGTGTGTGTGTGTGTGTGTGTGTGTGTGTGTGTGTGTGTGTGTGTGTGTGTGTGTGTGGTCCGGTGTGGTGTGTGGGTGTGCATATAAAGATTTCAAAGAGACCATGAGAGTGTATATAGGGGAGGTATGTGTGATGTTTGGTCTATAGTGTATTAGGATTAGCCCATCACTTCTGCTGAGGAAGGAAGGTGGTGGTGGTGGTGGTGAGGATGAGGATGAAGAGGCCGGATTATGAGTGAAGACGAGGGGGGAGGAGGGGGGGAGTGAGAGCGCAAGGAGTAGGTCTACCAATGAAGACCTACAGTATGTCTCCAGTCTACACTCCCACAGTTGCCATACCAACCAGCATACCATAATAATATACATACCCACTTAGACGTCAGGCCGTCAGCTTGGGCTAAAGCGGATTACAAATCGCAACGTTACCGTAAGATGCCGAGGAGGCGATAAAGCTTTGAATCAGACGTCAAAAGAAGAGAAGAGATGTCACCAACGGCTGAACCCACTTAACATGTTCTGGCCGCCGCAGTTCAACGCGAGCAGAACCGCCCCAAACGAGGAGAGACCGCAAATTGCATCCTGCGCCCTCGCGGCCCTGGAGTACGCTAACTAGGAACACATGTGGGCTGTCTGCAGGGTTGCAGGGTGAGTTATGACCCCTCGACTACGACACACCCGCCCGCCTACCGGCGCTGTTGTGACTGCAAGGTGTGGATGCTGGAACACACTACTGGACAGGACAAGATAGGCCGAGGGTGCAGGGGAGGGCAACATGGAGCAGTGGTCTATAGGAAGGGAGACACAGGTGGTGGTCAATGGTAAATGGATTGCATTTATATATCGCTTTTATCCAAAGTGCTTTACAGTATTGCCTCACATTCACCCAGTCATACACCGACGGCGGTGTCAACCATGCAAGGTAACAACCAACACGTCAGGAGCAGGTAGGGTTAGGTGGTGTCTTGCTCAGGGACACCTCCACACTTAGCTAGGAGGGGGAGGAGCCCGGGGATCGAACCAGCAATCTTCCTGTTGCCAGACAACCGCTCTTACCTCCTGAGCTACTGCCGCGGGTTAGCTGGAGCTTGGGTTATGTCTGCCGGCTCTCCATCGCAATGATACTACACTTATGAATTTCTCACTACAGTCTCAAAGCTAGAGTAGCTTACTAGCTAACTATATCTATGGAGCTGTCAATCTTTTTCTGTTGATTGGGTATAGGAGGACTGAATGAGAGAGTGGCCTTCCATGCTAGCAGTGTGTTACACCAGCGGGAAACCCATCAACTATAATGACTGTTAACTTTAAGGTCTCATATCTTGTCAAGCACCTTACCACAAAAAGGTGGCCTGTACGCTGTAGTCCACACCTAAATGTTTTCTACATATACACACAAAAAGGTGAGAGGATGATGATGATAGATGCACACAATATAGATGTGGTTGCACGTAAACTCAAAGCAAGGTCACGGAGGCTATTATAGCAATGGTGCTGCAGCCTGCAACAGTCAACAGAACATTAGATTATATTGTATTGCAGGACTAATTGCAAATCTTCTTCTTGTTGCATTCTAGCTGTACAACGACCACCACAACCACAACATCAATATCTGGCTGGACAGGACATGCATGATTGGCAGATTAACTACTAGACCATGGAATTGGATGGGTCATCAGCACCACCATCATCATCATCATCATCAACAGACTAGTTAGATTAACAGTTCAGACATTGGCCTGGCTGGCCAACCAACCGCACCCCACAAGCAGGCAGGCAGGCAGCCCTACAGGAGCCGGCCGCTGCAGCATCCATCCACCCACCCAGGAGGAGGAGAGAGGAGAGAGGAGGAGGTGTCGAGGTGTGTTATCATCCACCTTGTTGACTGTGTCTGTTGCTGACTATATAAAGCCTGGATATGAAGCCTTGACTGACTGGCTGACTGACTGGTTGACTGGTTGTTGCCTTGTGGGTTTGTTTTTTTTGACTCACTAGAGCCGCATGGGAGGCTTGGCTGCACAAAACACACACACACACACACACACACACACATACACACACGCATGAGCAGTGTGACTGTATTGCCATTGCCGATGATAATGATGATAATGATGATGGTGGTGGTGGTGATGGTGAGCATGACAGCCACGTCTTTACACTTCCTCCTTTCATTTTGCATAATCGCGAAGGTGTGACCAGTGACCAGTGAAAACCAGTCCCGTTGATGCCACCACCTCTCAATGTTATTGATGATAATGATGATGATGATGATGATGATAATAATAATGCAGATTCCACATGACAGTGATATGACATAGGCTGTGTCTGTATGGACAACGCGCGGCTTTACGAGCGTCTCTTATGGTTTTTTTAGATTGCAAAGGTGGTGTGATGGGGAATAAATCAATCAATCAATCAATCAACTTACTGCAGATGTAGATGGAGGTGAAGGTCCGGTGATCCTTAAGTTTGGCGCGGCTCCGGGCTTCTGGGCGCGTTCAGACGCCGCGGACGGGCTTGGGTTCGAGCGGCTGTCAGTGGATACGGCGGCGGCGGTGGGTCCACCCCGCGGCCCGGCACGGCACGGCACGGATGGATGGATAGATAGGCTCTATATATATATGCCCCCCAACACCACCACCTTCACAGATCCAAATGGAGACGCTCCTCCGGTCCCGTCGTCCGGCGGCTGCCGCGGTGCAAGTTGACATGTGCCACGCCCACCCGCGACGTCACCCTCATCACACACACACACACACACACACACACGGTGTTTCGTCGGAGGATCGGAGGATCAGGGGATGGAGGGTGGGTGGGTGAAGGGGGACGTGGGAAAAGCGCGACACCAACTGGCTGACTGCGTGTCCAAGGATGACACCGCGCGTAAAAGACGCGTGGTGCCGTCCACGTGTGTCGTCACGGCGCGGTAAGGTGGTACGGCACAGATACCCGCCGCCCGCTGCTGCTGCCTCCCTGTGTACAGAGAAGAGGGATACAGACACACACACACACACACATACACACACACACACAGTCACACACTACAGCATCAATCATAAGGTAGCACTGCAACATCCATATCCAATAGTGATCTGTCATGTGTTGTTGTTGTTGTTGTTGTTGTTGTTGTTGTTGTGTGCCATGGAGAAGTCCCTCTGCATCTGCATCGTCTCCTGCAAATCTGTTATAGGCGGATGCATTAATGTAATGTGATGTAATGTAGTGTAATCAGAGAAGAGAAGAGAAGAGTAGGCCTATTGATTGCACTGCAGAGTGTGTGGAAAAAATATTGATATATATATATATATATATCTGAGGCAGTATGACGAATCAAATGAGAAAAGCAGGGTAAACGTTTCACATCAAAGTGTGTGTGTGGTAGTGTGTGTGTGTGTCGACAGTTCCATTGTGACCCCCGGTGCTGTTTTGACCCAGTTTCTGCAGAATGCATTATCCTCACACTCAACTGCCTTATCACGCTCTCCTGTCTGACTGCCTTTCACATGCATACACACACACACACACATTGCAGCAGCAGCAGCAGCAGCATACCGTATGTGTCTTCTGGCTGCAGGGCCACGCCATGACAGACCCAGGAAGTAGGAAGGAAGTAGTACACCATACATCCTGTGTGTGGTCATAGACGCTGTGGCGGTGGTGGGCGGCGTCATGTTGAGATGGCGCCTTTTTAAATGGCTTTCTTTAAAACTAAATTATCTGCCTGACCCATCAGAACGTTGTGAGTTGCGTTCACAAATCTTCGAAACGGTATTTTGACAAACACAACATTCACCTTGGCTTTGCACATAAATGTGTGTGTGTGTGTGTGTGTGTGTGTGCGCATGTGTGTGTGTGTGCTTCTCAAGGACTTCCTGCACCTTTAACGACCGGATCTATCTGATTTAATAATAGAAAGTGCTGGAAAAAGCCAGAGAGAGCGCGAGAGAGAGAGAGGAGACAAGAGAAGCAGGTGACACCACAGGGTTAGGGGGGGGGGGGTGCGTCCCCTGCTCTCTGCAGCGGTAGCCTGAAGGATTAGCGCCAACGTCAGCACACAGTGGCCCGATCATGTGATGAAGGGTAGCGCGAACCGATGCTGGTGATGATGATGATGATGATTGTGGTTGATGCGTTTTTGTGGTTCTTTGTTTAGGCTGTGTGTGAAGGTAAGGGCACACACACAACCAGTGAGTGCGGAGTGGATGAGAGGTGAGCGAGCCAGAGGACGTTAATGTGGTTTAAAGAGTTTTAAAGAGAGCTACGAACACAACAGAACAGAACAGAACAGAACAGAGGGTTTCATTGACAGTGAAAACGCTGGCGATCTTCTCCACGTTTAACTTTGTGGTGAGGAGGCCACATGATATGAAACCTCGGGTCTTCGAGTGGAGCTTGAAGTGGTCTGTTGGGTTACACGAAGGTGAAACTAGCCGTGACCCCTAAAAGTGGGCCTGGACCGGAGCTGTGACCTTACGACACAGCCCAGTGACTTGTGAATTATTATTTTGGACGCATAGGAGCATTGGAATGTTCGTTATTTTGTTAGTTAGTAGTAATGGATTGTTGATCATTGTTTCGTAATTCACCGTGTGATGATGTGTCATAATGGGGAGATGTTATTGTGTTTGAAACTGCTATACCGTTTCTCAAAAATGGTTTTCATTAGCCTAGGTTAGGATATATTTATGTTGGTTTCGGATTTTTCACTCTTGATTGAGTGTTGATTCCTCTCTGCCATAAAAAAATAGTGCGTGAGTGTGTGTGTCTGTGTGTGTGTCAGGTTCAGATCTCCATGGTTCCACAACACTTAAGGGTTTTTGTTTCTCCGGATATTCAGGGGATCTGTGCGTAATACGATTAGCATATTCACGAAGGCTCGCAGATTAAACTAATTATATAGGGTCAGTCTTTTAGGGTTATCTTAAGGAATTCTGTGGGGAGCAGGGGGATAAAAGCAGAGATATTCACATGCACACACACACACACACACATACCTCGCCTAGAATATACACACTTTGTCCTGTTTTCAATGTGGTGACTTACTGACTGCAGGGCTAGGAAAGGACTCTGATGTGCTGGACCAGAGTGTTGACCAGTCTCTGCTGTGCCCAGAGTAACGGAACACTTTCATGTGAAGGCAATTACAAGACCATGACTCACCAGGCCAGAGGACTCTAAATGTTATGTTCCCCAGAAAAAAAGGTTCTAATTACACACACACACACACACACACACAGATACACACACACATAGACATACTCTCTCTCACTGTCACACACACACACACACACACACACACACACTTTTTACTGTCTCTCGCTCTCTCACACACACACACACACACACACAGACATACTCTCTCATTGTCTTCTCTTGCTCTCTCTCTCTCTCAGACACACACACACACACACACACACTTTTTACTGTCTCTCGCTCTCTCTCTCTCTCACACACACACACACACATTCACAGCCATACTCTCACTGTCTCTCTCTCTCTCTCACACCTCTGGACACGCCACACACAGAAGTGTATAAAAAACACATTTATTTTTGCCTTACTTAATTGCTATCCCATTGATGTAAACATGACGGCCATTGTATGCGCCTCCTGGAAAAACTTGAATGATGGCCACGTCAGTCTCCCCGGAGCCCTTCTGGGTAAAAATGTGACGTCTTCCCTGGTGGAAACACTGCATCGGAGTTTTCCGTTAAACCTTCCAAAACTTGACTCTTCAAATGCACAATTATGCTGCAGCTTGTGAGATGAAGCCTCAGCCCAATGGCTGTGGGGCGCCAAACACAGATTTCAGATCTCAGTCTGGTGTGGTGACACATAATTTGTGGTTAAAAGGGTAAAGTATCAACCCAGTCTCATTTGAAATACAACAATTAATTTGCTGTAATTGCTGTAATGCTTGGTTTGAGTTTGCCTCAAGACTTCTTTCTGTCAGGCGTGTCTGTGTGTGTGTGTGTGTGTTTGTGTGTATGTTTATGTGTGTGTGTGTGTGTGTGTGTGTGTGTGTGTGTGAATTTGTGTGGGTGGGTGTATTTGTGTGTGTGTGTGTGTGTTCATGTGACCTGTATTTCATCACAATATTAACACACCTGAGGCACAACGTAGCCTAACTTTTGGGAGCAACACAAACAAGGATTCAAGATTCAAGATTCAAGAAGTGTATTCGTCACATAGACATACAGGATGGGCAGTGAAATGAAAAAGAATTGAATTGGAGGGATCCGAATCAGAATATCCACACTATAAACAGTATTTACAGCAAAAAGAGCATGTTTTTATTTTAGGAATGAGAAATATAACCAAAATAAGCATATAAACAGCAAAGCATATAAACAAGTAAGCATATAAACAACAAGGCAATATAAAAACCAAAAGTAATATATTATCAGGAATATTTGTATGTATTTTTTCATATATTCAACACATTGCCACTATTTAATTGATTTTATTTTACAGATTAGACAACACAATACAATGGGATCTCTTAAAATCTATTTCAACTAAAGCAATGTGTGTAAATTGAAAGGTCAGCAGAGGTGATTTCATCAGAATCCTCCAATCCTCCACCTCATGTGCTCACGTGACCTCCCCGGTCGCCATGGTTACTGGCCGTGCCTCCCCGTGTGTGTGTGTGTGTGTGTGTGTGTGTGTGTGTGTGTGTGTGTGTGTGCATGTGTGTGCGTGTGTCTTTAATAATGCATAGGGCTAAGCATATATTAAAATAGATTGGTTAATGAGATAAAAAGGTGTGTGAAAGAAAAAAAAACAGTAAAAGGAATGTATCCTCTTAATTGGATTGAGTTAATCTATCAATCACATAAGTGATTCACAATGAGGCAACTATTGACCCCAATCCCCTTATATTACCACCTCCTTTATAAATGAATTTTCTGTTTCTATTTCCTGGGTTCTCAGACATTGACCCGCAATCGGGTGGCTAATCTAATGTCTCCCTCTGTCTCTCGCTTCGTTAGTGAATCAAGAGATCCTCTGGTGTCTGCTCTTCCCATGGATGTATTATAAACACGGGTTTCCCATTTGGCTTCCCCACATTCACCCAACTCTTGTAATCAACAGAAGAGGAGAAGCAAGCAACGTCACTTCAATATTAAGTTAAAGTGCTCAGC
>PIJE02002141.1:0-10000 GCA_002895965.2 Coryphaenoides rupestris
TAATAAGTACTTCTCGTAGTCGTGCTTGCAGTAGAGGAGTCTCTCCCTGCAGTAGCACTATATAATACAATATATAATACTATATATAATACTATATATATATAATAATAAGTACTTCTCGTAGTCGTGCTTGCAGTAGAGGAGTCTCTCCCTGCAGTAGCACTATATAATACAATATATAATACTATATATAATACTATATATAATACTATATATATATAATAATAAGTACTTCTCATAGTCGTGCTTGCAGTAGAGGAGTCTCTCCCTGCAGTAGCACGTTCCGCTCAGGGAGCTCAGGCACACCGAGCACTTGACGCACGACTCGTGCCACGAATCTCTCCCTGCAGTAGCACTATATAATTCTATATATAATACTATATATAATACTATATATATATAATAATAAGTACTTCTCGTAGTCGTGCTTGCAGTAGAGGAGTCTCTCCCTGCAGTAGCACTATATAATACAATATATAATACTATATATAATACTATATATATATAATAATAAGTACTTCTCGTAGTCGTGCTTGCAGTAGAGGAGTCTCTCCCTGCAGTAGCACGTTCCGCTCAGGGAGCTCAGGCACACCGAGCACTTGACGCACGACTCGTGCCACGAACGCTCGTTGACGCGCAGCAGGAAGCGGTCGGCGATGGGCGACTCGCACCCCGCACACACCTCCACCACCTCCCCTCCACCTCCTCCACCACCTCCTCCTCCACCTCCTCCTCCGTACTCCGACCCTGCAGGGGAAGCATACGTAGCATACACACAGAGTTCACTTCCAAGACCTACTTGACCTCAAGGAAGGCCTCTGATGATGTCACGTGCTACAGGTCAGGAGGTCACCAGGGCAGCCGGACGTCAGCTGACTCACCAAAGGGCGTGGAGGGCGGAGGTGGAGGTCGCTGCAGACACGATGGCGTCTCTTCCGTCTTCATGCCCTCTCTCCTCCCTGCGGTGTGATCGCTTCATTCAAACACACTTCTGCTTATTAGTTATTACTGTGGTAAAATAAACTGTATTACACACACACACACACACACACACACACACACACACACACACACACACACACTTCTGCTTATTAGTTATTACTGTGGTGAAATAAACTGTATTACACACACACACACACACACACACACACACACACACACACACACACACACACACACATCTACTTATTAGTTATTACTGTGGTGAAATAAACTCTATTACACACACACACACTGAATGGACGGGGGTGTCCGGTTCCACCACCGTCACTGCCGCCACGCGGCCACTCACCCAGGACAGATTGATGAGTCGCTGGTTTTGTAATTAAATTAAATATTAAGCTTTATTTTTTTAAAGCAGTCATCAGACTTTATGTATAAATTTGAAATGTGAACGAAAGTCGTTTGTTTCTGTAAATCTGACTAAACTATCAGGACGTCTCCTTATAAAACTATCAGACTACAGGATAATAATAATATTATTATGATCTTATATTCAAGGTGTTTCATTAACCGTCAGGATGATGAGTTTAAAGCTTTAGAAATATAAAGAATGTTCCTTTCTCCGTGTAAAATACGTTATATTATTACATTCGTATTATAATGTAGTTATATTATTATTATATTATAATGTGTTCGTATAGTTTGGCCTACTTGGTTCTAATCAAGTTATTATTTCTTTTTAGTTATTAGTTATTATTTATTTTACAGTTCTTTTTTGTTTTTATCTCACTAAATACAGACATAATGCTTTCTATTGATATAAATTATATTGAGATACATTATATATTAACATAAAGCATATTTATATTCTGGAATGTCAAATCTAGTTTATTATCATAGTGATGAGACATACAAATAATTTAATTCTAATACTAAATGGCACGACATTTAAGAGGGAAACCTTTATTTTAGGACAAATAGACAATAGGCCTATAAAGGTCTAAATGATTAAATACAATATATATGTAATATATATACAATTATGTGTTGCATTAAAAGGTAAAAGACAAATTACGTTAATAGGCTAAACATATTAAAATAATAACCCAATGATAATTATTCGTATTAAATGACAAAATAAGTTTATATTATTATATGTTGGTAGTTAGTGATTTATTCTCCTTAAATGTGTCTTAAATAACAAGTTACAAACTTTCATTATAATCTCATTATAATAATCATTATAATCTGAATAATGGTCACTATATTTAATGAAGAAAGGAATAGTCAAATAAGAACATAAAACTATAAGAATATAAAAAGGAAATTATATTAGGCTTTAGTTGTGATCAAACATAAATATCGAGATAAATATGACCAACTGCTTAATAAACTGCTTATAAATTATGACATAAAACCTAAATTTTAAGCAATAAGGCCTATAGATACATATATAATAATCCTAAAATAACATGACTATACCTATATGAATATAAAATCGATTTATTAGATGATCAGTCTTATTTCTTCAATCCCAGCTATAAAAGTTGCGCTATAAATAATAAAACATGTATAAACTATAAATAATAAAACATGTATAAACTATAATAAAACATGTATAAACTATGAATAATAAAACAATAAAACTGTCCTTTAAACATAAAGTCAGGCAACAACGAAGCAAAGTCAAGCATCAATACTTTATTGAATACTTTAATACTTTATTAATAAAGTTCTTACCTTGAAGGGAAAGACACGCCTGCTGAGATCTCGGTGGGCAGCATCCAAACTTTATTATTATTATTATTATGTTTACTATTATTATTATTATTATTATTATGTTTATTATGTTTACTATTATTATGTTTAGTATTATTATTAGTATTAGTATTAGTATTATTATGTTTCGTATTCTTGTAGAGCCGCTCCGCTGTAGTTCCCAGGCTGCTCACACACCAAGCAGCCGCAATACACTGACTATTGTCTCTCTCCCTCACTCACACACTCTCTCTCTCTCACTCCCTCTCTCTCCCTCTCCCTCTCTCTCTCTCTCCCTCACTCCCTCTCTCTCTCTCTCTCTCCCTCTCTCTCTCTCTCTCTCTCCCTCTCTCTCTCCCTCACTCCCTCTCGCTCTCTCCCTCACTCACACACTCTCTCGCTCTCTCTCTCTCCCTCTCTCTCTCTCTCTCTCTCTCCCTCTCTCTCTCTCTCCCTCACTCCCTCTCTCTCTCTCTCCCTCCTCACTCTCTCTCTCTCTCCCTCACTCCCTCCCTCTCTCTCTCTCCCTCCCTCACTCACTCACACACTCTCCCTCACTCCCTCTCGGAGATAGAGACACACCGAGATACAGAGAGAGAGAGAGAGTAAAAGAGGGAGATAGAGAGAGAGCGAGAGAGAGAGCGTAAAAGAGGGAGAGAGAGAAACATCGAGGGAGATAGAGAGAGCGAGAGAGAGCGAGAGAGAGCGAAAGAGAGCGAAAGAGAGAAACATCGAGATACAGACAGAGAGAGAGAGAGAGAGAGTTAGTTGTGCATAATGGCTTGGAGGAGTAGGGAGGAGATGCAGGGAGGAGGAGATGGAAGAGGAAGAGGAGGAGGAAGAGGAGGAGTAGGAGGGAGGGGGGGTGTTGGAAGATGATGAAGGGAACTGAGAGATGATGATGATGATGAAGCAGCCTATTGATGCTCAGAGGGACCACAAGAAGTGACGTCTGAGCGTCGCTGCGACCATAAGTGGTTCCTGCATGTGGAGAATTATGACAAACTGTTCAAAGGTTTATAAAACAACAACAATAACAATGTAGTATTCTATATATTATTATAGGACAATAGGCTGCTGTTAGCTTGTGGAGGAGGATGCTCTGAGTGTGTGTGTGTGTGTGTGTGTGTGTGTGTGTGAGTGAGTGAAAACATCTGGGGGGTTAAAGAAGAGCCCTGAATAAACTCAACAACAAAAAAACCAATAAAACAATCAAACTAAACAATAAAACAATGAAACAAATCAATAAAACAATAACGACCCCTGAAGGCTGTCGGCCTCAAGTGGTTTGGAGGGTTTCTGACTCACAGAAGAGACGCGTTAACTGTGCAACAGCGGCCCCCTGTGGCGGACGACGCGCCACGCGGCAGACAATTAGGATAGACGCCAATTAAAGACTAATTAATACGTATTATGACAGTCAGGTTCACCACGAGATATTTATTTGAACAAAAAATTGCAGCCTAGTCTCACTGAACTTCCTGGAAGTTCAACATGAACTGACCTGTTGAAATGTATAATAATATAATAGTATAATAATGTATGAAATGTACACACACACACACACACACACACACACCTAATAGGCCTCATAACGCATGCAGCCCAATGAGTTAATAAGCAACCTGATATGATCTGCAGTAATTACAGCAGGACAAAACGTAAAGGAGAACGTGATTTGATTTGACGAGACATGAGAGGGAGTTGAAAGACACTATTGTTGAAATGTGAAACGAGATTTGATGAACAGCTGAATATGATAGACATGATATGATGTGTAAACGATGAGTTTCATCTTAAGGCCACAAGACCGTGTTCCATCCCATCAGACCTTTAAAGGTGCAATTGATGGCATTTTTTGACGTCGACAACATTAGACATTTACAGAGCTTTTAGGAAGATAACTAATAATTGAGAACATTTTGATGGGTCCAAAATCAATGTTTTGCACTGGCAACCACTGGAATGGAATGGAGGATGGAGGGGAGGGAGACATCTCGTGGCGAAATGTTGTCAACGTTATCAATTGCACCTTTAAGCATCAACCAGAATAACATGCATTTCATCTTAAAGCCACGCATACAGAGACTTGAATGCCACTCAGCAGCTGCAGTTAACCGAGGAAGACGATAGTTTACAGATGAAGACGATGGTTTACAGATAAAGATGATGGTTTACAGATAAAGATGATGGTTTACAGATAAAGATGATGGTTTACAGCTTCACACGAAAAGCTGCTCATCCTTCCCAGAGCGCCTGCGCCTCGGCTTGAGTCCAGACAGGATCTTGTGGGCTGGTCCAGACACAACCGGCTGCTCACCACAGAGTCTGCTGGGCAGCTGAGATCCTGCAGCGTGTCCAGGACTCCTCACAGCACCCTGCCTGCCGCAGGGCGCGCCCCCTGTGGGGAGACCGGCCTCGCTGCCAATCCCGCTGTCCTGGGTGAGTGGCCGCGTGGCGGCAGTGACGGTGGTGGAACCGGACACCCCCGTCCATTCAGCGTCCAAAGCCAGCATGTGTTCCACGACGGCTCGGGGACTCAACGGGTCCAGCGCTCGGCCCTTGGGGGCCAGACTGAAGGCCCCCTGGCACGTGCCCTCGCTGGGAGCCACGTCTAAGTCCAGGGTGTTGGGTCTCTGGGGGTCTGGGGAGGAGCTGCGGCAGCCAGGGTCCCGGTCCGTGTTGTTCACCACCTCCGCGGTGCCGGGAGCCTGGGTGTCAGGGCCCCCACCGCCGCTGGGGTGGCCGGCCGAGGGTTGGGGCCGCCGGGGTCTGGGCCCTGGGTGGCGCTGGTACTTGACCGGCTGTCTGGTGAAGTTGTACAAGGAGAACTGGGTGCCGGCGCCCCCTGCTGGGTCTTTCTCCAGGGCCCCGGTGACTCCGCCTACAGCCACGCCTGGAAACAAGGGGACAACAAATATATTTTATACGAACGGGTGGCGACATCCAGAGACAACAAACCTCCTGACTAAAAGCAAAACCAAATCCATTTGGGATGTGGATTCTTCACACATAGGAGCTACAATATGCTCTGAAGGCAGGATATTTATAAAGTCTATATGTACTGTATATCAATACATAAATGTAGTCTATATGTATATCTATAGATAAAGTCTATATATATCTATGTAGATATAGTCTCTATCTATATATATATATCGTGATATATATCTGGCTGAGTCACAGGGAGGTACTGAATTACAGAGAAACTTCCAGTGTATTTATGTAGGAAATGAGTCAAGCCAACATTAAAGAAAGATAAGAAAGAGAGAGAGCGAGAGAGCGAGAGAGAGAGAGACAGAGACAGAGACAGAGAGACAGACAGAGAGAGACAGAGAGACAGACAGAGAGACAGAGAGACAGACAGAGCCAATATCTGTTATAATTATGTGCTCTTCTGTGAAAAAACAAAACAAAAACAAGTTACTGCCGAGAAAAAGTAAAATAGAAGCCACCCACCGAGACACAATTATACAATAAAACCATGAAACTATTTACTGCACAAAAAAAAAGCCAAGTGTCTAAATGCTGTGGGTCACACAAACTTGATGGAGCCACAGGCCCAAACACCACGGCTGCGAGGGCCCGCCTACCTGGTCCCTGATTGGCCACTGCGCTCAGCTGGTCCGCAGCTTCATTGGAGGAGGACTTGTCAGTAATATAACCCTCACTTGACTCTCTCTGGATTGTTCCACTCTGTTGGCATGACGACACAGTCCTAGTGATGGGGGGCGTTGGTGAGTCGGTCCCTACTACTGTACTGTACATGCTAGAGGACACTACAGCTGGAGCTCTAGCAGGACTAGTAAATAACTAGTTACTATGACTCGTAATAACTAGTTACTATTACTAGTAAATAACTAGTTACTATGACTAGTAATAACTATTGACTATTAGTAGTAAATAACTAGTTACTATTACTAGTAAATAACTAGTTACTATGACTAGTAATAACTAGTTACTATTAGTAGTAAATAACTAGTTACTATTACTAGTAAATAACTAGTTACTATGACTCGTAATAACTAGCTACTATTAGTAGTAAATAACTAGTTACTATGACTAGTAATAACTATTTACTATGACTAGTAATAACTATTTACTATTAGTAGTAAATAACTAGTTACTATACTCATAATAACTAGTTACTATTAGTAGTAAATAACTAGTTACTATTACTAGTAAATAACTAGTTACTATGACTAGTAATAAATATTTTACTATTAGTAGTAAATAACTAGTTACTATTACTAGTAAATAACCTAGTTACTATGACTCGTAATAACTAGTTACTATTAGTAGTAAATAACTAGTTACTATTACTAGTAAATAACTAGTTACTATGACTAGTAATAACTAGTTACTATTAGTAGTAAATAACTAGTTACTATTACTAGTAATAACTAGTCATGAGGTAAGACTGAGGTTCTCTTTGGTAATTGTTTTGAGCGTTAGAATTATTTAGCCTACTATATGAATTAGAGCAGGAGAGGTCAGAGTGAGTACAGGTAGACAGGTAGAGAGGCAGAGAGGCAGACAGGTAGAGAGGTAGACAGGTAGAGAGGTAGACAGGTAGAGAGGCAGACAGGTAGAGAGGCAGACAGGTAGAGAGGTAGAAAGGTAGAGAGGTAGAGAGGCAGACAGGCAGACAGGTACACAGGTAGACAGGTAGACATGTAGAGAGGCAGGTAGAGAGGTAGAGAGGCAGACAGGTAGAGTGGTAGACAGAGAGGTAGACAGGTAGAGAGGTAGACAGGTAGAGAGGTAGACAGGTAGAGAGGTAGAAAGGTAGAGAGGTAGAGAGGCAGACAGGTACACAGGTAGACAGGTAGACATGTAGAGAGGCAGGTAGAGAGGTAGACAGGTAGACAGGCAGATAGACAGGTAGAGAGGTAGACAGTCAGACAGGCAGACAGGTAGACAGGCAGACAGGCAGACGGGTAGGTAGACAGGTAGACAGGTAGAGAGGCAGGTAGAGAGGTAGACAGGTAGACAGGCAGACAGGTAGAGAGGCAGGTAGAGAGGTAGAGAGGTAGACAGGTAGAGAGGCAGACAGGTAGAGAGGTAGACAGGTAGAGAGGCAGACAGGTAGACAGGTAGACAGGTAGAGAGGCAGGTAGAGAGGTAGACAGGCAGACAGGTAGACAGGTAGAGAGGTAGAGAGGCAGGTAGAGAGGTAGACAGGCAGACAGGCAGACAGGTAGACAGGTAGAGAGGTAGACAGGTAGACAGGTAGAGAGGCAGACAGGTAGAGAGGTAGACAGGTAGACAGGTAGAGAGGCAGACAGGTAGAGAGGTAGACAGGTAGAGAGGTAGACAGGCAGACAGGCAGACAGGTAGACAGGTAGACAGGTAGAGAGGCAGGTAGAGAGGTAGACAGGCAGACAGGCAGACAGGTAGACAGGTAGACAGGTAGAGAGGTAGACAGGTAGAGAGGCAGATAGAGAGGTAGACAGGCAGACAGGCAGACAGGTAGAGAGGTAGACAGGTAGACAGGTAGAGAGGCAGACAGGTAGAGAGGTAGACAGGTAGAGAGGTAGACAGGCAGACAGGCAGATAGGTAGACAGGTAGACAAGTAGAGAGGCAGGTAGAGAGGTAGACAGGCAGACAGGCAGACAGGTAGACAGGTAGAGAGGTAGACAGGTAGAGAGGCAGACAGGCAGACAGGTAGACAGGTAGAGAGGTAGACAGGTAGAGAGGCAGACAGGCAGACAGGTAGACAGGTAGACAGGCAGGTAGACAGTGTGCTAGTGAGTTAACACACACACACGCTCATATATTAATATTAATGTTTTTTAATGAGCATTGTAATTGAGATGTATTCTTGTATTGGAGAGCGGGTATGAAAACATGATAAAGTATCACCAACATTAACACAGTAACAGCGGGGAGGCAGGCAGGCCCTCACCTCTAGGGATTTGGGCCAGTCTATGCAGGACGCCCCCAGCTCCGGGTCGGCACCGAGGGAGTCCGGGGCCGCCGGGTCGCAGGCCGGGCGGGGGGGCGTCTCCGGGAGGGGCGCGGTGGGCGCCGGCGGGGGCGGAGTGCCGGCCCTGAGCGTCCGGGGCCCGAACACCCGGTCGTACTGCGTGATGAGGAACTCCACCAGCAGGGCCTGGTAGCTGGACTCCACCACCGCCTCCATGGACATGTCCAGGGACTCCAGGGGTCGCAGGAGGGTCGGCCCGAACACGATGCCCAGGTTCCCCGAGGACATCCTGTTGACCTCAAAGTGCTGCGACACCCTGAGGAGACGGAGAGCTGAGAGTTACTCTGACCCCTCAGCTGTTGTTACACTCCACTCAGGGAACCAAACCCATCCCAGTCTAAAGAGATCTGGTCTGAGGACGAGGAGATCTTCTGTTAAACTCGTTCCAAGTGCAGGTTGAAGTAGCAATCTCATGAAACAATGAGATGGAAGAGTTCTTGGGGGGGGGGGGGGGGTGTGTCTCACCTGTGCAGGTGAGCCGTGATGTGCTGCAGGGTACTATAGCAATGTAGAGGCAGTTTCTCCAGGAGGCTCCTCAGGCTGTTCACGATGTCTTCTGTGACTCCTGCTGTGTCCACCGGGGCCTCCTTGGAATGCAGAATGGCCTTCCCCACGTTGATGAAGTCGCCGTACAGGTCAAAGGTTAGCAGCGGCTCTGGAATCTAAAGAGAGAGAGAGAGAGAGAGGAGAGAGAGGAGAGAGAGAGAGAGAGAGAGAGAGAGAGAGAGAGAGAGTGGCGTGAAGAACATCAGGGTTTGTTTGATGCATCGCTAAGTGTCGTCGTTAGCTGACTCGCGGTCGTCGTCGTCGAGGAGAACGAACCTCTTTGAAGAAGTGTTTGAGGACGGAGGTGATGTCGTGCGGCGGGAGGTTGGACAGCTCCACCTGCTCCCCCTGGGTCTCGAAGGCCTGACACAGCCTCTGGATGCGGTGCTTCGACCCACACACTCGATAGACCCCCTGGGAGGACGAGAGACGCACCGTTGGAGCCTCCAATGCTGTCATGAGCAGCATGTTCAGAACCTCTTGCATGTTGCATGTTAAGTCTAGAGTAGTGCTAGAGTTAATCCTAGAGTTAAGTCTCGAGTAGTGCTAGAGTTAAGTCTAGAGTAGCCTGTTCTAGAGTGTGCTAAAAACATCGAGGCAGGACCCGGCCCAGTGACTCGGCCCAGTGACCCGGCCCAGTGACCCGGTCCAGTGACCCGGTCCAGTGACCCGGGCCCAGTGACCCGGGCCCAGTGACCCAGCCCAGTGAGCCCACCTGCACCGCCAGACTGTGGCTCTCGATCTCCGCCGTGCATCGCTGCACC
>PIJE02002141.1:15000-27500 GCA_002895965.2 Coryphaenoides rupestris
TCTCTTCTCTTCTCTTCTCTTCTCGCAGCCGTCAGGCTCTGTTCACGTCCACGGGGAGGCGGAGGCGGGGCCACGCTCTGAGGGGCGGAGCCGTGATCGGAGGGAGACCACGCCTGCTCCTCATGCTGGTGTAGGTGGTGTAGGTGGTGTGGGTGGTGTAGGTGGTGTCGGTGGTGTGGGTGGTGTGGGTGGTGTAGGTGGTGTGGGTGGTGTGGGTGGTGTAGGTGGTGTGGGTGGTGGTTGGGTGTTTCTGACCAACCACCGAAGAAACCCTCTAGTGTAGCTTCAGAATGCTAATGCTAATGTGGACAACGTGAATTCCCTTGAGCTTCGCTATGCTAACGGCTACGGCGCGGTAGCGATGGGTCAGAACTTGGTCCACAAGCCAGAGGGTCTCTTTCAGGTCCTCTTCATCGTTCATCGAGACAGATATTCCTCACGCCCCATTTTAAGACACAACCGACGACAGCTCAGGTCAAAGTTCACCAGTGGACAGAGGGCATCCAGAAGACGTGAGGACCCGTGTGTGTGCAGGTTGAGCTCCAGGCCGGTCTGGCAGGTCTCACAGGAACTCCAACTCCTCCGTCTTCGTCTCAGGAGCGTCCCTCCTCCCAGCAGACCTCCTCCTCAACGGTTATCTCTCTCTCTGCCCCACAGACGCCCTCCTGGCCTGAGGATCTGGGATTATCTCAGCCCAGCTCCTGATTGGCTGCTGGAGGACCGCGGGTTAGACTCCAGGTCCACGTCATCAAGGATTTACCTCCTGGTGGCTGTGTGACAACATGGCTGCTGACAGCAGCGTGGGGGTGAAGCCTCAATCAAGCTAGGAGGCTCCAGAGAGCTTCTATTCCATTCATACCTCGGAGAACAGATCGATCACTTCTGTGTGTGTGTGTGTGTGTGTGTGTGGTGTGTGTGTGTGTGTGAGAGAGAGATCTCTGTAGCAGCATATTGACACGGTTTCACCTCCCAGCAGTCGACAGAGTGTCAACAGAGCTGACAGAGCTGACAGTGTGTGTCAGGCTGGTGTGGGTCTACATGAATGACTTTCAGTGTGACATAAACCTTAGTTCACAATAATCTGTCTCTCTTAATCCCGTTCCTCAGCAGCAAACAAAAGATTAGTAAGGCCAGGGCTGGCTCCAAGTCATACTGAACATATTGCAGAGCGACCCCACCTGACACTAGACAGCACTGACTCAATGTCTCACTCACACACACACACACACACGTCTTTTGATCGGAGAACAACAGAGAATGACTCAGCAGCTGTCGTCTCCAGATCTCGTTTATCCTCCCTCGCTCTAATCTCGTTAGAATTAGTCTGCGCCGCTAACGAGGGGACTGTAACCCAGCCCTGGGGATGACACACACACACACACACACACACACACACACACACACACACACACACACACACACACACACACACACAACACACACCACACACCACACACACACCACACACACACACAGAGAGAGAGAGAGATATGCAGGTTGTGCAACGACCTGGCAGCCAGTGGAATGGGAGGGGAGAGAGTGAGACATCAGGTGGCAGAATGTTGTATCGGTGGCACCTTTAAATTCAGTGTGCAGGCAAACATGCACACACACACACACACACGCACACGCGCACGCCGCACACACGCATGCACGCACGCACGCACGCACGCACACGCACCACACAACACACACACACAACTATACCTGACATGCTTTCCATTTCTGTGGGTTCAGAGCAGCCCTGTGGGGGAAATGACTCTTCACACTGCTGAGGAAAACACACACCACAAACATATCAGTCAGCCACCATCACCAGTACAGAACATACAGCAGAATATACCCATCAGATAACACCAGTACAGAACACACAGCAGAATATACCCATCAGATAACACCAGTACAGAACACACAGCAGAATATACCCATCAGACAGCACCACCAGTAAAGAATAATATCCATCAACCAGAACATCTATAATTCATAACAGCAACATTAACCCTGCACTCCCTGTAGGCCCAACCTCTTTCTATTGCAAAAAATATCTGAAGTAGAAAGTTTCTAAAGAATAAAAATCTTTTATTGAGTCATCTTACAGACACGCTGTCATGCTCTGAGGGTTCTGTTCCTTCAGATCCTGGGACGGACTGGATGTCCTCATCTAGGAGCTGCTCCTCTGAGCTGATGGGAGAGGCCAACGTTAGCACAGGGAAGCTCTGCTTTACACAGGAGAACGTTTTACATTCAGGGCAATTATTATTACTACGTGTCATCTACAGTCATATCAATATACTGTATATTGTGTACAGTGAATGTAGTACAGTAAATATAATAGGCTATTCAATTAATATAAAGTACTTTATACACTGAATATAATGATAGTCATTTGAAAACAAGTGTATTTTGCTGCACAAGTGTAAATGAAAGTTTGTGTTTGTGGAAGTTTGAGGAATTTGAGGAAGTGTCACTAACTCTTCTGTGGTTCCTGAATCAGAGTTAAATCTGCTTTCTTTGTCGAGGTAGAAGTGTAAATGATCGACTCGGAAACAAACAAATAGTTTTTGCTTCCAAAGGGAATTTGATTTAAAAAGAATTGCTGAATCTCGTCCAACATCCAACTCGGTTTAGTTTGACAGACATGGATCTGATGAGCAGAAGTTCTTCCGAGTACAGTACAGTTAATGATCAAGATTCTGATCATCAATAATCATCTCATAATCGGCTGTGTTCACCAGAGATAAAGAACAGACTCTTCAGATTGTGATTCAGAAAAGGAGAAGAGATGAGACCGGTGGCAACGAGAGCAATAAGAAATGCTGAATCTTGAGCGGACTCACGGACACGCGAAGCTGAGGTCAAGCTTGTCAAAGTCTCGGAGGATCTCGCTGTAGCGTTTGGTGTTCGACTTGAACGGCACCTTTAGTGTTTCTGGAAGGAAAAGAGACCCTTTGACACACACACAACTTCATGACCAAAACATCGCCTATAAATGACTTGCGTGACACTAAAGTATAGTTTAACATCGAGGCCCTGACAAGAGCTTGTAAGCCCAGAGAGACCCCAACAGGAATCATTTTTGCATCTGTTGTTACTCACTAATTCTGCTGACTTTATCACTGAACTTATATACTTCTATATATTCTTACTGATGCGTAAGATAAGACAGAACTTTATTAATCCCCAAGGAAATTCTTGTGCCAGGTTGCATAGCAATACAGTACAATACAACAATAGAGAAATACACAGAATAATACAAATAAAATAACAGATTTACAAATGTACAGTCAAATATAAAATACAAATATATCAATATATAGACAATTTAAGATATTCAGATGATTTGGCATAATTGAAGTGTTGAAAGGTAATGTAGGAGAGGTATTGGACACTTTAGAGAGGGTTCAGTGTAATTATAGAAGTGCGAGATTTCAGTGTTTGTTCAGCTTGACGCAGAAATTAACTGACATTTGGTTTGGAAACGGCGGTTAAACGTTTGACAGCAGAACTGACACGCGTCCGAGAACGCTGAATCTCTCTCAGACAGACACACACACACACACACACACACACACACACACACACACACACACACACAGAGACACACACAGAGAACACACACACACACACACACACACACAACCACATCCTGTCTATCATGTGCACCGGCAGCTTTAATGTGCACAGCAGCGCAGTAGTTTCCAGTTGGGTGTTCTCTCGTCACCCTCGCTGGGTGATTTTGCAAGACAAGCTCAAAGCCACCAACAACCACCGTCTCTGACACATGAAACGTGGTTCCTCCGACATACACGTATCCTCTAAGGTTGAGGCAAAAGGCAGTGGTTTATGGAGGGTTAAACGTCGTCCTCACGCCGACTATATACCCTGAAATGGACCATGAATACAGAAGTGACCGATAGAGGAGAACAGACCCAAGTTAAAATGTCTGAAATGGAAGGGGAGCTGGGAGTTCAACGTAATGTAACAGACACACACACACACACACACACTGAACGTTACAACGTACCCGGTGTCATGGCCGACTCTTCCTCTTCCATTGTTCTGTCCTCTTCCATGTCGACACCGCCCGTCTCTCAGCACCACCCGACACACATTACTCGGAGGGTGGCGGTGTCAGTAGGGGTCAGCTAACCCAGCCCCCCCCCTGGTCCTACTGGAGACGGTACGAGGCCTAGCCACCGCTGGTCTCTGCTCGCTCGCTAATCTACTTTCTGTGTTGCCGTTCTTCTTAAGAGGAACTTCCTGGGAAGGGAATGAAGGTTGGCCAACACGCTGTCGCCACCACCGCCAGATAGAGGAAGTGAGGTGCAAGTCTCTGCTGTGAGCGCAGGCCACACCCATCCCAGCCACCCACCGCCGGCCGCCACGCGCGAGAAGATGCTTCAGACCGCGGGGGAGGTGTTACCACCACCGCTGGTACGCAGGAGAGGACCGGCTCAGGGTCCACACCAGCACACGGCTCCCCTTAGCCTGCCGTCACATGAATATTGTTCCAAATGTCTGAACAGTCAGCAGGAGAGTTCACGGATGACCACGGGCAGAGAGACCTGGAGCCCAGGGGAGAGGCTTTCAGGACCACGGGGGGTCGTCTCCATGACTACCGGAGGATCCGCACCCGCTAGCCGGTGGCTGCTGCAGTGGTCTGACGGTCCAGAAACAGCCGGTCAACATTTACGTTTTGTTGGGAGCCGTTCACCATAATTTAACTTCAGACACGCAAGAGTTGACACCACATGTAACAGAGAGACCGCCAGAAGACTAAACAATTCAGAGAAATAAATACAAAAATAGACGGCGACCAAACAGGCCAACACGGAGCATTGAGCGACACGTTCACATCTCGTAAAACACAAATATTTTATTCTTTGAAAGGCACAATCACAGTCCTGTATTGCATAGGATTCCCAGTCCAACTTTCCCTCGTAGTCCACGCATCCGCAGGTCGTGTAGAACCCGCGAGCACGATTCAGACCGAGGGGAGGATAATGATAAAGAAACATCACATCTCTTTTGATAATGACATTGTGACCTACATATTGTGATGTTTCAAGGTGGCATTTATTTTTGCAAATTCACTTTTACTCGACTTGCAGAGAGAAGAGAATCGGCTCGGTGAGAGGTCAGAGGTCGCTGGAGCAGACATTGGGGTCCGGAGGCCTCACTTGTGGGACTTTAATCACCGCTTTGGCCGTCCCTCCTCCGGACCGCAGGAGCCCTGCAGCCAGGCGGGGGAATCCAACTACAGACTCCTGCGTTGCCCTGCAATCAAGTCGTTCTAAATGTAAAATGCAGTCTCGTGCTGCATTGGTAAAGCAGTGATTAAAAGCATCTAATGTTACTCATTTGTTAAGGATTAACGAATATAAAAAAAGGTTTGGAGAATAATAAAAAACGGAAATAGAAACATGCAACATTTTCTCAATCTCTTTGGACCTCCACATCGCGACATCATCCGTCGACATAAAGAAACGCGTGTCGACTGCACACTTGCTTTTGGATTCTGCTGCATGAACTCTGTTTGGCTGTTTGGCTACGAGGAATGCAGAAGTTGAGCTTTATTGACGCTGCAGAACGTACGAACGCAGCGAAACACGCGACTCGTCAGGAGGCGTTGACGCCAACGCTAGGGCTCTGCTCTGTATGACAGACAGGACGGCCACTGCAAATGCCATTACAAAAGGCAAGTCTAGTGCCTTTATCAAGTTCAACCTCAATGTGGACTAAATACAAAAATGAAATTCAGACGGATCCCTTTTATTTGTTCTCTAACTTCTAGCCGCCTGTCGATAAATTAAACCCTCGAGGAGCATGGATACGGCGCGGCGTCCGCGTGCCGCAGGGCGAAAACCTACAAAAACTCATTTAAAAAGCAACGGATTCTGTACCACAAAACTAAGCCAACAGAAGCTCATAGCTCCTCCTCCTCCTCCTCCTCATAGCTCGTCCCGAGCCGTACTGTCCAGAGGAGACTGCAGCACGTCGGAGTTCTGCGCCTCGCTGCTGATCTCCGCCTGCTCCTTGGTCTTCCCTCCGGAGCGAGCGCGGGTCCCAGTCGGTTCGGACCTTCTCGTTGTTCCACACGGTGGACGTCTCCGTGTCGCTGATGTAGCCCCGCCTCGTCCCGTGTAGTGCGTGGGGGAACACGAGCAGCGGCTCCGCGGAGAACGCTCTCAGGTTACGCTCCGGGAACTCAGTCATGTACTCCGAGAGCTGAGAGAGAGAGAGAGAGGAGAGAGAGAGAGAGAGAGAGAGAGAGAGAGAGAGGGGAGAGGGGAGAGGGGAGAGAGAGAGGGGGAGAGATATGAGAGAGAGCAAGAGGGGGAGAGAGAGAGCGGTAGTGGGGGAGAGGGCAAGAGGGGGGAAGAGAGAGAGAGCAAGGAGGGAGAGAGAGGGAGTGGGGGAGAGAAGGAGAGAGAGAGGGGGAGAGAGAGGGAGGGAGTGGGGGAGAGAGCAAGAGAGAGGTTGAATATTAATAATAAAGTTTGTTTCATTTTCGTTTGACTCATCATTTAGTGTATAAAATGCAGATTAAATACACATTAGGATATTTATTTGATTCATGAATGATGACCTAATGAGCAACATGATAAAACAACCGATCCTTCCACATAAACATGATTCTGAGTGACAGCGGGGGTGTGGGTGGGCGGGGCTTACACCGGGTGCTTGTTGAACATGATTGGCAGGAACTCGTCGACGGGCAACATCCTCTTCAGAGGCTCCGCCTTCAGCAGCTTCATGGCTCCTTCCAGTGACATCATGTAGCCCAGCGTCCAATAGGAGTAGTCGGCCTCGACCAGGCTGTGGATGTTGGGCACCGCCTTCTCCGGGTGATCGACCTGCATGCGCTTCCTCCCGATGTAGCTGCGGCGGCGAGGGTGGAGGCGGGGACAACGCGGCGTGAGGCGAGGGTGGAGGCGGGGACAACACGGCGTGAGGCGAGGGTGGAGGCGGGGACAACACAGCGTTATATCCCCTAAACTAACCTACAGAGCCCAGGTGAGTTATATCCTCTAAACCAGGGGTGTCAAACTCATTTTAGGTTTAGGCCGGAACAGACCAAGTGCGACTCGGAGGGGGGCCGGACTAACAAAAAAAAACACTTTTGATCTGATTAAAGATGTCTTCTCTGTGCACTAAACAGAGTTTACCTTTATAAAACTAATGCAATTAGGCATTTACACGAGGCTAGGATCTGACATATTTTGGCAATAACTTTATAATATTTCCAGTTCCCCGATGTTCAACAGAATTTGTTTGTTTGTGTGGGCTGGATTGGATCAGCCCGCGGGCCGCGTCTGGCCCCCGGGCCGCATGTTGGACACCCCTGCTCTAAACTAACCTTGTAGCTCCAATCATTGCACATTCATTTGATCATTGCTTATTAGAAATCAGATGTGAATATGTATATATAACAAAAGGTTATTAAGATAAGATGGAACTTTATTAATCCCGAAGGAAATTCTTGAATAATAATTAATTAATTAACGTTAGAACCAACGTTCCAAAGTCTTACATGAGGTCCCAGCGAAGGTTCTCGCTGTCCACCTCCAGCATCAGGTTCTTCAGCCGCCGCTTGAAGAACACCTCGAAGCGCAGATCGTCCTCAATCACCAGCGTTGTCTGCAGCCCGCGCTCCACGATCTGCGGGGGGGGGGAGGGCGGACACACGGGAGGACGGGAATCAGCCGGCCGCCGCCATCGAGAGGGACACGCAACGAAGGACAGAACAAACAGAAGTACAGAAGCCGGTCTCCGTGGCGAACCTCGGTCCAGATCTTGTAGTGAGACAGGAAGCAGCCCAGCTCCCCCTTGGTGAGCGGCCGTCCGTGGTACGGATCGCTGTAGCTGGGAAGCATGCGGATGCCCATCGCCTCTATCTCACTGGTGTTCATGGCTCTGAGACACACAGGAGGACACTATATGAGGACACAACATAGGAGGACGCGACGCGCGAGGACACAACGCACGAGGACACGAGGACACAACACACGAGGACACGACGCACGAGGACACGACGCATGAGGACACGACGCACGAGGACACGACGCACGAGGACACGACGCACTGAGACACAACACACAAGGACACGAGGACACGACGCACGAGGACACAACGCACAAGGACACGAGGACACAACGCACGAGGACACAACACACGAGGACACGACGCACGAGGACACGACGCACGAGGACACAACGCACGAGGACACAACGCACGAGGACACAACGCACGAGGACACGAGGACACGACGCACAAGGACACGACGCACGAGGACACGACGCACGAGACACGACGCACGATGGCACCAAGGACACGAGACACGATACACAACGCCGACAAGGGCACGAGGACAACGCACAGTCAAAATATAAAAATATATAGGTAAGACAAGATATTCAGACGGCAAAGACAATTTGGCATAAATTAAGTGTAAAAAGTGTAGGTACTCTCTTCCTAATTGTTTGGAGTTGTTTTGGAATTTATATTTAGAAGAATACTGCAGGAGTGAATGGAGTAAGCATTCAATGGTCCTGTTACAAGAAATTCTTGAATCAGAAAAATATAAAAAACTCAGGAAGATGAAGAAACATACTTTCCGTCCACAGCCGTGATGACCTTGCATGCGATCTCCTGCTCATGCAGAGTCCTCAGCATGCGCTCTCTCCGGTCGGCCCTCTTCTGCAAGTTTATCATGAACACCTGCACACACACACACACACACACACACACACACACACACACACACACACACACACACACACACACACCACACACACACACACCACACAACACACACACACACACACACACACACCACACACACACACAACACACCACACACACACACACACACACAGACAGGAAAAGGGTCAGAACGCGTCGTGCCCAACACTCGCCAGTAGAGGGCGGCGTTGTGTGTTTTCCAGTCGCAGGTTCACAAAGTGTCCTCTTTACTCACCTCGTCAAAGCCCAGCTTGTCCGGCTGTTTGGCGGGCGGGGGGATGTACTGGGAGGGCAGGACGGGCGGGTGGCGCACTGCGGAGGGGGAGGGGCAAATGGTCAACGACATTGAACAAAGTGCATGCTGGGAGACGAGGAGGAGGTGGTGGAGGAGGTGGAGAAGGAGGAGGTGGAGGAGGCGCTCACCGTTCACCTCCAGCAGGGAGTGCAGGAAGCTGTCGACCTCGTCCCTCAGGGTGTTGTGGGCCCGCAGCGGAACGGGGAAGAAGCCGAACGTCTCCTGGTTGCAGACAAACATCTGGACGTCTGCGGACACAAGAACACAACCATCGCCACGTGTTGCTGGTTCTCCGGTCTCAAGAACACAACCGTCGCCACGTGTTGCTGGTTCTCCGGTCACAAGAACACAACCGTCGCCACGTGTTGCTGGTTCTCCGGTCTCAAGAACACAACCGTCGCCACGTGTTGCTGGTTCTCCGGTCTCAAGAACACAACCGTCGCCACGTGTTGCTGGTTCTCCGGTCTCAAGAACACAACCGTCGCCACGTGTTGCTGGCTCTCCGGTCTCAAGAACACAACCGTCGCCACGTGTTGCTGGTTCTCCGGTCTCAAGAACACAACCGTCGCCACGTGTTGCTGTTCTCCGGTCACAAGAACACAACCGTCGCCACGTGTTGCTGGTTCTCCGGTCTCAAGAACACAACCGTCGCCACGTGTTGCTGGTTCTCCGGTCTCAAGAACACAACCGTCGCCACGTGTTGCTGGTTCTCCGGTCTCAAGAACACAACCGTCGCCACAACCTGATACTTATAACCGTGTTAACCTTAACATGTGATACTTATATACCGTGTTAATCTTAACATGTGATACTTATATACCGTGTTAATCTTAACATGTGATACTTATATACCGTGTTAACCTTAACATGTGATACTTATATACCGTGTTAATCTTAACATGTGATACTTATATACCGTGTTAATCTTAACATGTGATACTTATATACCGTGTTAACCTTAACATGTGATACTTATATACCGTGTTAACCTTAACATGTGATACTTATATACCGCGTTAACCTTAACATGCGATAATGATACCGTGTTAAGTGTGTTAACATGTGATACCCGGGGGTCCAGCCATACCTGCCATGCGGGCGGAGAAGGCGAACACGATGATGTCGTCGAAGGCCCAGCTGTAGTCGGGGTGCGGGGGGTGGAAGGCCAGCTCCCGGGACGCCTCCTTCCGCAGGTCGATGAGGAAGGTGGAGTGGACCATGGGCACGGCGAAGCAGCCCTTCCTCACCTGCTTCCTGATGGGGATGTAGGCTGGGGTGCGTTTATAGTAACCCTGCCAGATGTGGAAGCGCGGCACAGAGGATACAGATGCAGGTCATTCAGGCCTCTGGGCATCAGTTTCCCCAGACATCGGGGATCGAACCCGGTACGACCCGGCACCATCCTCCCCCTCCTCGTTTCTCGCTAAATAACTCCTAACAACTCCTAAATACTAACGTGAAGTAGCATCCGTACCTGGGAGGTCATGCCGCACCAGAAGTTGGAATACGCCGCGCGGGATTCCAGCATCGGTGCGACAATCGTCTTGTTTTCTCCGATGAGCTTCCAGAGGACGTCGGGGTTAACAAGGAGGTTGTCACAGTCCATCGCCTGGAAAACCGACAAAATGAAGCTCATTTGATGAGAAAAACATAACAAAGGTAAGGTTTAGCATTTCTAAATACAGCAGAATCATTTCAAGACACATGGTGTTCTCATTCATGTCAGGGTGAGGTGTCTTGTTCAGGGACACCTCCACACTTAACTAGGAGGAGCAGGTAGGGTTAGGTGGTGTCTTGCTCAGGGACACCTCCACACTTAGCTAGGAGGAGCAGGTAGGGTTAGGTGGTGTCTTGCTCAGGGACACCTCCACACTTAGCTAGGAGGAGCAGGTAGGGTTAGGTGGTGTCTTGCTCAGGGACACCTCCACACTTAGCTAGGAGGAGCAGGTAGGGTTAGGTGGTGTCTTGCTCAGGGACACCTCCACACTTAGCTAGGAGGAGCAGGTAGGGTTAGGTGGTGTCTTGCTCAGGGACACCTCCACACTTAGCTAGGAGGAGCAGGTAGGGTTAGGTGGTGTCTTGCTCAGGGACACCTCCACACTTAGCTAGGAGGAGCAGGTAGGGTTAGGTGGTGTCTTCTTCAGGGACACCTCCACACTTAGCTAGGAGGAGCAGGTAGGGTTAGGTGGTGTCTTGCTCAGGGACACCTCCACACTTAGCTAGGAGGAGCAGGTAGGGTTAGGTGGTGTCTCGCTCAGGGACACCTCCACACTTAGCTAGGAGGAGCAGGTAGGGTTAGGTGGTGTCTTGCTCAGGGACACGTCCACACTTGGCGAGGAGTAGACGGGTATCGAACCAGCAATCTTCTGGTGGCCAGACCACCACTCTACCTCTTGAGCCACTGCCCCCCTATTCTGCTGATATTTATCAATAAAGGTTTACGCTCGGTGATGGAAGAGATGATGATGATGATGATGTAATGCATTGTCGAAAAGTTGTAGAAAGCTAAGCACAGGTGGAACGAACGACTAGAAATGTGTTGCACACAAGTGCTGGAACCGAGAGGCTGCCTGCGGTGTGAACCCAAGCAGCAAACTTTATAGTCGCCGCGCCTGGACTGCCTGCGCTGTGTGAAACAATAATGATGACAACCACGGACCCTCGCACACACACACACTTTACTAGGCAAAGTGTTGACGCTCTGCAGGAACACCGTGTCCACAACGAGGTTACGGCAAAGCGACTTTAACGGAGCGGTGCGGAGCGTCCGCGCGATCTTCGCGTCACGGCAACGTTACACGATATAGAATAAACTGTCTTTTAACAGCGGACGAGCGGTCGAGTCGTTGACTTGCCCAAGGGTTTCCGAGTCAGCTTTCAGTTCATCACTCTGCTGAGTGAGGCTTCATTCATCTCGTCTGAAGGCAGGAATGCCCGCTGTGTTCTTTAACGCTGGGAAAGGCCTGCGGGGGGATTATTCTGTTTGGGGGGCCGGACGAAAAGTGGAGGAACAGCCGCTGGCTCCACGTTCTAAAAAGATTGGAATACAATGCGTGTTTGAGTTGGGAGTTGAGCTGCGAGTTTCACTGTCTCCACTTGAACTCTCCTTGAATAATGGAGGGCGAGAGAAGTGGGTCAAAACGTGCATGGAGGTAGGGCGGCGGGTGGCCCAGAACCGGAGCCCTGTGTTCACCAGAATCGGCCCATTGTCACCAAGTAACCCAAGAAGAACCCAACCCTGCTGCTGTGCCCGTCCCACCCTGACCCGGGAGAGCACCAGACAACCATCTGGTACAACAATGTGCTAAATGTTCCAATGTTCCATTCCTCCTGTTCCAGGACACACACTCGCGCACACACACATACTCGCGCACACACACACACACAAACACACACAAACACACACGCAGCACCAAGAAGTAGTCGGCCCACATCTCGCGGGCGGAGTCCAGCGCCGCTT
>PIJE02002141.1:32500-82090 GCA_002895965.2 Coryphaenoides rupestris
ACGGCAGAATACCTGAGCACTGTGACCGATCCCAAACTCAGGACATCCTTGACTAGATACAGACTCAGCGAGCACAGCCTCGCCGTGGAGAGAGGCCGCCACCGGCAGACCTGGCTACCAAGAGAAGACAGACTCTGTACCCACTGCACCCAACAGGAGGTGGAAACCCAGCTCCACTTCCTAACAACCTGCCACCTATACCAAGACATTAGAGATACATACTTCACACAGATCTCAAACACACAAAAGAATTTAGAAAACTTAACAAACAACCAAAAACTTCCATATCTGCTGGGCGAGGTACAGGAATGTGCAAACACAGCAGCAAGATTTGTGAACTGTTGAGACAGAAGGACATCCAACGGAATACAACCTCCATAAAGACTGTCAATCCCCCTTTATTAATATATATATATATTTCTTTCTTTTCCATTTTTCCTTTATTGTATTTTCTTTTTGTATTCTTTATATATATATATTTTTTTTTTATATATATACAGTATACATTTTAAAATGTTTATTTTTTTAAAGTTGACTTACTTACCTGTATATATATTTAGTTCTTTATAAGTATACTTTTTATTTACCACTCGCTTTGGCAATGTAAATGTACATTTCCCATGACAATAAAGATCTTTACATTGAAAAATTTAAATTGAGAGAGAGAGTGTGTGAGTGAGAGTGTGTGCGTGAGTGAGTGAGAGTGTGTGAGTGTGTGTGTGTGAGAGAGAGAGAAAGAGAGAGAGAGAGAGTGTGTGTGTGAGTGTGTGTGTGAGTGTGTGCGTGAGAGAGAGAGAGAGAGAGAGAGAGAGCGAGAGTGTGTGAGAGTGTGTGTGTGTGTAGTTGGTGCTGGACTAAAAGTACAAATGGACTACAAGTGCATTTATATCATCCAGACTGGATTACTGTAACCCACTGTTCTCTGGCCTACCGAGCTCAACTACAAAAAGCCTCCAGCTCGTACAGAACGCTGCTGCTAGACTTTTAACGAGAACTAGGAAGTTTGACCACATTACTCCGATTCTCACTTCCCTCCACTGGCTCCCAATAAATGCCAGATCAGATTTTAAGGCGTTACTTCTTACCTACAAGACCCTGCATGGGTCCGCACCATCGTACCTGAAGGACCTTATTGTTCCCTATTGTCCTTCTCGGCCGCTCCGGTCCTCAGGAGCTGGCCTTTTATCAATTCCAAAAGTAAATAAAAAATCAGCAGGAAACAGGGCGTTCTCTTATTGAGCGCCCTATCTGTGGAACAGTCTGCCGCCTGTAATCAGGGAGGCTGACTCTGCTGATATATTTAAGGCGAGACTAAAAACCCACCTATTTACCCTCGCCTTTGGCTGCTAGGAGTGCCCCTCAGCTCTAATTTACAGCTAAATCAATACCGTTAGCACTAGCCTACCCTAGCTGCCGATGGGTACTAGGTCTGAGGATACTTGTATGTTCCCTGCTTACTGTGCTCCATCTAACCTTCATGTTGTCTCCATTATCTAGAGTGCTGCTGTGATCGTGACTGGATACCTGCTGGCCTGACCCCACCTGACGGCTACCAGCTTGCTCTCCAGCCAGCACCCCATCACATTATTACTATTTCATTTACTATTTGTACTTTGTCATTTACATTTTGTCATGCTTTGTTACCCGTTTTTAAATGCCCGTATGACACCCATTGCACTCTGAACCATCCCTGGAAGGAGGGATCCCCCACTCTGAGGTTCCTCCTCGAGATTTCTTCCTTGTTAATTAAGGGAGTCGTTTCTTGCCCTTAGGGGGGCGGGGCTAGGGGGGGGGGGGGTTCATAAATCCCGTTTGGCCCATAACAATCTGGCCTGTAAAGCCCTTTGAGACTGTCTTGTGATTCAGGGCTATACAAATAAAATTGAATTGAATTGGACACAGTGATAATAAAAAGGGAAATTTATTTCACACACACAGAAAACTTTATTTGACATTTTCCAAATATTTTCCAATCCAAATATTGATGATAGACAGAGAGAGGCAGAGAGAGAGAGATTCTATGTTGTGACACGCAGACATATTTTACAAACTTTCTATCCATCATAATAAGCCCTTCAGGCAGTAGAGTCTCCCGCCGGGTCCTTCTGATGTCGTCTGGGTCCTTCAGGCAGCGGCAGAGCCACCCCTAGAGTCTGGCCCCGGGTCCTGGCGTCTCCACGGTGATGGTGAGGTCGGCGGCGGCGGGGCCGTCGATGAGCCACAGCAGATCCCCCGCGGTGGGAACCACGCGGGCCGCAGGCAGCGCTGGCCCCGCCCCCCCCTCCAGCACTTCCTGTGGACGGCAGACAGACATGCAGCTGCTCACTGGTGGCCAGCAGGGACTCGAATGTTTATATACATCACTGGACACGCCATGGACACACTGTAGTGGTTCTGTCTGATAACCCAGTTAGGGTTAGGTGGTGTCTTGCTCAGGGACACCTCCACACTTAGCTAGGAGGAGCAGGTAGGGTTAGGTGGTGTCTTGCTCAGGGACACCTCCACACTTAGCTAGGGGGAGCAGGTAGGGTTAGGTGGTGTCTTGCTCAGGGACACCTCCACACTTAGCTAGGAGGAGCATGTAGGGTTAGGTGGTGTCTTGCTCAGGGACACCTCCACACTTAGCTAGGAGGAGCAGGTAGGGTTAGGTGGTGTCTTGCTCAGGGACACCTCCACACTTAGCTAGGGGGAGCAGGTAGGGTTAGGTGGTGTCTTGCTCAGGGACACCTCCACAACACTTAGCTAGGAGGGGGAGCCCGGGGATCGAACCAGCAACCTTCCTGTTGCCAGACAACCGCTCTTTACCTCCTGAGCTACTGCCGCCCTTAGGTAAAATGGTAAGTTACGCGGTTAGTTACACGGTTAGGCACACGGCTGGGTACACGGTTAGGCACCTTCAACACGGGTGCCTTGCTGCCCCCGGTGGACACGAAGGCGACGCAGCGAGCAGCGTTGACCACGGGGATCGTCATGGTGACGCGTTGGGGCGGCGGCTTGGGAGAGTCGCTGATGGGGGCCACCGTCTTCACCGTTTCCTGGAACAGAGGAAAATACAACGAAACTAAACCGGAAGTTGAACGGTGGAAGTCCTGCCCACGAGCTTCAAAACACACGATGTGTTCCGTCGTGACGTCAAGGGGCCCGGGAACCACAGAATAACTCACAACACAATACGACCACGAGATGTTGCCTACGATGACGAGGGTATCAAGATGCAGCGATTCTGCGATACGACGCAAGACTATTCGTCTGCGACACGTCACGATATATCTGTAACTGAAGCCCAGACCCAGCAGAACCACTTCAACCGCAGAAAGATGACGGACCCTGAAACTAATCCCTCGTATGACTCATGATGGGACAGGACATTGTCGGGTGTAGCTGGAGGTGCGTTGGACTCCCAGCTGGAAGTTACTGGGTTCGATGCCCGACGTCTGACGCTTAAACTGTAGGAGTCCTTGAGCAAGATGCCCAACCCCAGAGACCCCCTCCCTTCATGCACCTGAAGTCGCCGCTTTGGTTGAACTGTCTGCTAAATAACTCGACAGTTGTACAAAGCACACAACCCAACAGATATCTAACCAAGCCCTTGGTGAAGTGATGAAGACTGCATTCTGTTCATAAATGTGTAATGAGACGGTGGGACGGAGCTCAGATTATACGTATTGTTGTGGAATGTGCACATCGTCAGGAGCCACAGCAAAGAGCCTCGTTTGGCCTTAATTAGTAGGCGGCCAATAAGATCGCTTTCACATGTCGGCTTCCACTGAGAGACAGTCTCCAGATTCGACTGCCGAAGACGCTTCTGCTTTCCCTCGACAAACAGGATGACTCGGTTCGTCGCGGTATCGTGGGGCATTTCATATTTTGGGAAACATTTCTGACAACGTGTTACGAGTGGAGAGTGAGTAAATGCTAGGGTCACGAGCTGACAGGCTGGCATCCCGTTCCGCTGTACGGTTCTAGAACGACCGGTTTGCAGCGGGAAGTTCTGGAGCAAAGTGCACCCCGCCTCTTTAAACAAGGACTCTTCCTCCGTTCATTACGAGCCAACGCTAAAGCACTCCCAGGGAAGGTTCTCCATCTGTAATTACATGAAGGCTCGCGTCTCGTTTGCTTCAGACTTCCACACCGGGGGGGTCACTGGACAGGAACGGAAACATTCATTTAACTCCCCAACATCGGTTCTCACCTCCAGGAGAGGGTGGTTGGGGAACAGGGAGCAGGTGTGTCCGTCCGGGCCCATGCCCAGCAGCAGCAGGTCGAACACGGGCTTGTCCTCGCCAGGGAACACCTGGTCCAGAGAGCCGGGCACCACCACCGTGTTAACCACACCATCACCGACAACCACAACAACCACAACAACAACAGCAACAACAGCAACACTGGCACTCTGAGACAGGTGCAGGAGAACCTGGAGAGAGGATGTTCTGGTGTTACCTCCTGCAGCTTACGGCTGTAGTCCTCGGCACACTGTTCCACCGGCAGAGACGAGTCGATGGACAGGATGGCGCTCTCTGGGATGTTGACCTTGTTAAAGAGCTGATCCTGATCGGGGGGGGGGGGGGACAGGTAACAGGTAAGGTGTTTATTAAGAGAGTCAGGGCTGTGTGTCTTACGGGAGTGGCGTGGGACCACGAGGGGGTTACCTTGTAAAGCCCGTATGTGCTCTCTGGGTCGTCGGCAGGCACCAGCCGCTCGTCACAGAAGCCCACCAGCCACTTGCTGCAGTCCAGGTGAGGCAGAGCGGGCAGCTCCTTGGCCAGCATGGACACCAGGCTGCCGCCCGACAGGCCCAGCGTGAAGCGGCCCCGCGAAGCCACAGCCTCTGCGGCGCGGGACGCCACGAGGCCGGCCAGCGCCGGGCCCAGCAACGCCGAGGACGGGAACACCACAACTCTCCTGGGGGCCATGAGGGAGGCTGCTCTGCTACCTGCTGCTGGAAGACACAGGTGAGTCTTGTACGTGGTGGAGACACAGGTGAGTCTCTACCTGGTGAAGACACGGGTGAGTCTCTACCTGGTGAAGACACGGGTGAGTCTCTACCTGGTGAAGACACGGGTGAGTCTCTACCTGGTGGAGACACGGGTGAGTCTCTACCTGGTGGAGACACGGGTGAGTCTCTACCTGGATGTAGCAGAGTCTGAGGACAGGGAAACGCTTGTGAGGCGTGACAGCAACTCGTCCATCACACATTAAGGAAGTACATTTCACAAGTGTTTTGCAAGAGCTCACTTTGCAGCAGATTACCAGTCAAGTATAATATGGTACATGGTTCACCTCAACTAAATGTACTGACTGGTTTAAGTGTTACTATTGTTTAAGTGTTACTACTGGTTTAAGTGTTACTACTGGTTTAAGTGTGTTTTGTGTCCCCATGAACTGTGTGTTGTCGTAGATAGTTACACTTAATTATTTACACTTAATTATAATAAAGTTATAATACAAACTAATGCACTTAACACGACAAAGGGCATTATTGTGTTTTATTGTACTGTGTTGCTATGCAACCTGGCACAAGAATTTCCTTCTGGATTAATAAAGTTCTATCTTATCTTATATTATCTTATCTCTTATCTTATCACATGTGATGAGGTCTCATACATCTACTCTGTTCTACACTTATAGCACACTTCCCATAGAATAAAATACAATAAAATAAAATACAATACATACCTGCTGACAATTCCTAGCTGGAGTAAGGTTAGAGTAAAGCTGGAGTAAGACTGGAGGCTCGTTGTAATTTCTGTCGGCCAATCGAATGGACTTCCTTACTTCCCGCCTCCATTAACCAATCAAATAGACGCGTTTACTTCCCGCCTCTACTTCCACTAGCCAATCAAATAGACGAGTTTACTTCCTGACTCCATTGCCATTAGCCAACACAGTGTGGAATTAACATGACGCGGTATTGTGAGTCAATTTAATCAGTAAATTAAATGACAAATTAATAAAAATGGAAAAAACATTCGAAATGAAACAAGACGTTCGTGTAAAAGTTTGTTTTTCGTACATTCAAATAAAATGTGCAAATAAGATGTTTATCCAGTGAGGTCGGTGTTCTCACTGCGCCGCGGCGCCCCCTGCTGGTCACATGCTGTCAGTGCAATGTGTTAAAACATACATTATACAACTAATATCATTTAAATAATTTAAATGTATGCCTACTACTATAACAGCTCTAATCTGTATGAGCAACCTGAAGACATTTCTTCCCCAAAATTGCAAAAGAAATTTTATTTCCAAAGAGGTCAAATTACAACAAATAAATTCAGATAGATGGTTTTCAAAGTAAAACACTTGGTATGAATTCAGTGGTGTTTTAATTAATTTCATTATTAAGTATCCAGTGGCTGTTAATATTCAACTTATTTTATTTGCTTCCATACAAAGGCCAGTTCAGCTATAACCAGGTATTGATCAGTTAGTCTGTAATCAATGTCACCCAATCAGTGGTCTGTGTTGAAGCAGTGATGCAGCAGCTTATTTTTTCTTGTTATTATTATTATTATTATTAATAATAATAATAATAATAATTGTATTCAGTTATTTTGTTTTTGCTAGGAAAGTAAATCACTCAATTCAATTTCAATTCAATTAAATTTAAAGAGCTTTATTGGCATGGGAAACATACATTTACATTGCCAAAGCGAGTGGCAAATAAAAACAAAAACAAAACAAATAATATTTACAAACATGTACAGTTGTAGATATTCTAGAACAAAGAAATGTGTAAACAAAGCTGCAATATTGCAATCAAATGTATAAACATGAGTTTCTAATATATACTTATAAATAACTAAATATATACAGGTAATTAAGTCAACTTAAAAGAAAAAAATTAATAAAATATATATATATATAAAAAATATGGAAAATACAAAAATAACTCCAACACAGCAGGTGGCGGTAACGCAGCTTGACGCTGGGCCCGCAAATAAACCGAAGAAGAAGAAAAAGCAGCAGCAGCAGCAGCAAGATGTGAGCTGACATCCAACCTCCATAAAGACTGTCAATCACCTGTCAACCCCCCTTTATTATCATTATCATTATTTTTATTTATATATATAATTTTTGTTTTAAATATTATATATTTTTTATATATATATATATATATATTTTTCTCTTTCTTTTCCATTTTTTTCATTTTTCTTTTTTATTGAATTTTATTTTTGTATTTTTGGTATATCATGTATTTTTTTATATATATATATACATATATATATGTATATACACTTATTTATTTATTTTTTAAAGTTGGCATACTGACCTGTATATATTTAGTTCTTTATAAGAATACTTTTTATTTACCACTCGCTTTCGCAATGAATTGAAAATTTATTGAAAATTGAACATTGAAATGAAACGAAGCTGCGGTTCCCCTCCACACCGCCAGGGGGGGGGCGATGTCACCTCGGAGACGCGTGGTTGGTCCTGCAGCTCCACGCTCGCACTTCAGTCTCACTCATCCTGAGTCAGACTTCAGATTAAAAACTAATCAGGTGATTTAAACAATAAATCCATAATAACATTAAAATAAGCATGTCCACGACGTTCTCCTTCCACGCCCAGCTGGTGTCCATCATGGCCTCGGTGTCCCGCACGGCGGTGCTGGAGGTCGGCAGGCTGCTGGCCATCGAGTCCCAGATGCTGCAGGTCGAGGTCACCCGGGGTCGCAACGAGGTGGCGTCGCTCACCCAGAAGCTGCGGCTCATGGAGAAGCTGCTGTGCCTTGCTCAGGGGCACCGGCACGACCCCGCGGCACGACCCACCACGTCATGTGACCCGGACAGCGAATTAGTGGGCGGAGTCACAATGCAGCCATTTAAAAGGTGGGTCAATTAACAGTACAGGTGGGAGGTGAGTCAATTAACAGTAAAGGTGGGAGGTGAGTCAACTAACAGTAAAGGTGGGAGGTGAGTCAATTAACAGTACAAGTGGGAGATGAGTCAATTAACAGTAAAGGTGGGTCAACTAACAGTAAAGGTGGGAGGTGGGTCAATTAACAGTAAAGGCGGTAACGAGGCTATAACGCCTTGTAATATCAGCATGTCAACTGGTGTCTTGGTTTGCATCCTGTACTCCAGTGAGAGTTCACTGGAGAGCAGCATATGCCCCTCCGCTGACACCAGCCATGAAGATGAAGATGAAGATGAAGAGCGCTTTAACCAAGTTAGTAACCTATTTAGTTGGTCATCTCCCACTCTGATAGTTACTATGCATCTCTGTGTGAAGTGTACTGATAATAAATGATGTCCTGTTCCCCCCAGCGGTTCTCAGACGGATCCAGACTGCAGCCTGAGGTCCCGGGGGGTCTGATTAAGGAGGAGCCTCCTGAACAGCAGAGCTGTGACCGGAGGAGACAACAAGACATTAGTGAGCATCCTGATCCATGTTACACCAGCACACGTGTGGAATATTAGAACAACAAGTGTGAAAAGTTAAACTAAACTAAACTAAACTATAAGTGTCAAGTATGCATTTATTTTCAATGCAACACTATACTTGTTCACTATACTTGTAAATGTACCTCCATCCATGCTTTCAACAGGAGAAGAAGAACTACAAACATGTCCTCCGATCAAGCGGTCACATGATCCTCCCAGCTCCGCCTCCAGGCTCCAGCTGTTCCCCACCGGCGCCTCCCTCTCCCCCCTGTGCCCGGCCTCCTCCGTAGCCGACGTCCCGGCCGGGTTCCACGAGACACCGTGGAACCAGAACCCCTCGCTGAGGCCGATGCCCACTGCACAGAACAACAACAACAACAACAAGATGGACCCTC
The DNA here is from genome assembly GCA_002895965.2 of Coryphaenoides rupestris. Taxonomy (NCBI): domain Eukaryota; kingdom Metazoa; phylum Chordata; class Actinopteri; order Gadiformes; family Macrouridae; genus Coryphaenoides; species Coryphaenoides rupestris. The sequence continues at coordinate 41,283 of PIJE02002141.1, forward strand.
GCGGGAGGGCCCCAGTTAGCCGGGGTGCGGCCAGGGGCCTCTCGAGGGCCCAGCACGGGCAGCAGCAGCAGCGGGTGCGGGGCGCCCCGGAGGCCCCCAAGCGGTTCGGCTGCAATCAGTGCGGCAAGGCGTTCCGCTGCCTCAGTCAGCTGGAGATCCACCAGCGCAGCCACACGGGGGAGAAGCCCTTCAGGTGCACGCTGTGCGGCAAACGCTACGCCCAGAAGGGCCACCTGTACACGCACCAGCGCACGCACACCGGCGAGAAGCCCTACGGCTGCCCCGTCTGCGGCAAGCGATTCATCCAGAAGTGCACGCTGGACATGCACCGCCGCACGCACACCGGGGAGAAGCCCTTCGTGTGCGGACAGTGTGGGAAGGGCTTCACCAAGAACTGCAACCTGAAGAAGCACCTGATGGTGCACGAGGGGGGGGAGGGGGAGGGCGTGGGGGGGGGGGACTCCAGGATGGGCAGACATGGACCCCCCACCAGCACCACCAGCACCACCAACACCAGCACCACCAACACCAGCACCACACACATCACTGCCACCCAAATATAGTGAGAATAAATCATCTTGTTGTACACTTTGATGTGTTTCTCACGTGTCTTCTTTGTGTGCTGAATCAGAACGTCTCCACATTCGGCTCGTTGTGAAGTCTGTCATGAGTCACGGATACTCCGATGGTCATAATATATTCATTATGTTATCATATTGCAATTTTCTGTACAACATTGCAATGTGTCAAGCAAAAAGTTAAACTTCTTTTGCAATAATGAATAGGGGAAAAAAACATACGATAGTAAACACATAATGTATGATTTTAGAATATATATTTACAATAGCTGTTAGCATTGTTTAGCATATTGTATGTTCTTAGATGTTGGTACCGCACTCAGAATGGCACGTCTGCTCTTATCCCAGCTATTATGTTATACTGTATATATATCATGTTCTTATCCCAGCTATATGTTATACTGTATATATATCACGTTCTTATCCCAGCTATTATGTTATACTGTATATATATCATGTTCTTATCCCAGCTATATGTTATACTGTATATATATCATGTTCTTATCCCAGCTATTATGTTATACTGTATATATATCATGTTCTTATCCCAGCTATATGTTATACTGTATATATATCATATGTTCTTATCCCAGCTATTATGTTATACTGTATATATATCATGTTCTTATCCCAGCTATTATGTTATACTGTATATATATCATGTTCTTATCCCAGCTATTATGTTATACTGTATATATATCATATGTTCTTATCCCAGCTATTATGTTATACTGTATATATATCATGTTCTTATCCCAGCTATTATGTTATACTGTATATATATCATATTATATGCTCTTATCGCAGCTATTATGCAGGCTACCCAGCAATTATGAAACTTGTTCTATAACCTTAATTATTCATAATTACCGTAATTATGAATGCTGTAAACCTGCTCTATTCTTATCTTTATGTACCACAGTGATATATTGCTGTCTCTCCTTCAACAAATGTACTCTTTATATACTCCGTACTGTACTATATATATATATATATATATATTGTGACACTCAGTGGGGGTAAGAGTGTTCACGAGACTGAAAATAATTAATTCAATGTCCACAACAAAAATCAATGAAATACAAATGTTTTTCACCTGTAATTGGTAGTCAGGGCCTCAGGGTCTCAGGTCGAGGCAGGCGGGGGGTAGTCAGGGTCTCAGGTCGAGGCAGGCGGGAGGGTAGTCAGGGTCTCAGGTCGAGGCAGGCGGGAGGTAGTCAGGGTCTCAGGGTCTCAGGTCGAGGCAGGCGGGAGGTAGTCAGGGTCTCAGGGTCTCAGGTCGAGGCAGGCGGGAGGTAGTCAGGGTCTCAGGGTCTCAGGTCGAGGCAGGCGGGAGGTAGTCAGGGTCTCAGGTCGAGGCAGGCGGGAGGTAGTCAGGGTCTCAGGTCGAGGCAGGCGGGGGGTAGTCAGGGTCTCAGGTCGAGGCAGGCGGGAGGGTAGTCAGGGTCTCAGGGCGAGGCAGGCGGGAGGGTACTCAGGGTCTCAGGTCGAGGCAGGCGGGAGGTAGTCAGGGTCTCAGGTCGAGGCAGGCGGGAGGGTAGTCAGGGTCTCAGGGTCTCAGGTCGAGGCAGGCGGGAGGGTAGTCAGGGTCTCAGGGTCCGAGGCAGGCGGGAGGTAGTCAGGGTCTCAGGTCGAGGCAGGCGGGAGGGTCAGTCAGGGTCTCAGGTCGAGGCAGGCGGGAGGTAGTCAGGGTCCTCAGGTCGAGGCAGGCGGGAGGGTAGTCAGGGTCTCAGGTCGAGGCAGGCGGGAGGTAGTCAGGGTCTCAGGTCGAGGCAGGCGGGAGGGTAGTCAGGGTCTCAGGGTCTCAGGTCGAGGCAGGCGGGAGGGTAGTCAGGGTCTCAGGTCGAGGCAGGCGGGAGGTAGTCAGGGTCTCAGGTCGAGGCAGGCGGGAGGGTAGTCAGGGTCTCAGGTCGAGGCAGGCGGGAGGTAGTCAGGGTCTCAGGTCGAGGCAGGCGGGAGGTAGTCAGGGTCTCAGGTCGAGGTATCGATGTATATATATACTGTATATATATACATCTGTATATATATATATACTATAATATATATTGTATATATATATATATACACTATAATATATAATGTATATATATACATATATACATACATACACTATAATATATAATGTATATATACACATATATATGTATATATATATATACATACACTATAATATATAATGTATATATATCCATATATATATATATTACACTATAATATATAATGTATATATATACATATATACATTATATATACATACATACACTATAATATATAATGTATATATATATGTATATATATATATATACATACACTATAATATATAATGTATATATATCCATATATATATATATACATACATACACTATAATATATAATGTATATATATACATATATATATAATGTATATATATATATATATATACACCTTTCCCACAATCCCTTGCGGCAGCGTCGAGGTCTCTGCTGGTTTCTTGACGCGTCGAGCAGCGACTCAGCTCAATAATACACTGCATCTACCTTCACTACTACACTCATATACTACTACACTAGTACACCAGTACTACTACTACTAACACTACTAATACTACCACTAGTACTACTACTACTACTGCTGCTGCTCCGGGAGGATGACGTGCGAGGCGAGCGGCCGCAGCTTCCGCGCCTCCCTGGCGGCGGCGCTGCAGCGGCTCAGCGCGGAGGTGCAGCTCCTCACCGAGCGGCTCTCCGGGGAGGTGCTGCTCCTCACCGACCGCCTCTCCGCCGCGCAGCGCGCAGAGAACCAGGCGCTGCGCAGGAGGTGCGTCTCCCTGGAGCTGCAGCTCCGCGCCGCCCGGGAGGAGGCCCACGGAGGAGGAGGAGGAGGAGGATACCCGCCGGACCTCCACCTCCACCACGCAGGAGGAGCAGGAGGAGTAGGAGGAGGAGGCCCGGGGAAATGTGTCCAAGGTACGTGTGTGTGTGTGTGTGTGTGTGTGTGTGTGTGTGTGTTGACTGGGGGGCCCCTGCAGACCCCCTGGGTGTCGGTATGGGGGCCCCCCCACACACAATGCTTTGGGCCCCCCCCCCCCCCCCCCCACACACACAATGCTTACACAACGATCCGATACATGGACAGTGGATCAATAGCTGCACAGATAGACATCGATATGCGCTTTGTTTTGTATTTTTTAGGCGAATTACGCTCCGAATCTACCACACACACATGCATGCACACACACACACACACACAAACACACACACACACATATGCACACACACACACACACACACACACACACACACACACACACACACACACACACACCACATATAATTGTATCTGCACATATGGGACCTCAGTGTGCTAAATTAATAATTTCTCCATATTCAAGAGATTCAAGGTTTCTTTATCGCCATGTGTAACAAATACAATTGAATGCTTACTCCCCATCCACTATGCTTACTCCCCATCCACTCCTGCAGTATTCTTCTACACATACTTTCGAAAACTATTTTAAACAGTTACTGAAGATAAGTACCTAATAAGTACAGTAAAACGTGACAAGTAGGAGTTGCAATACTCTGGCGGGTGGTGCAATACTGTAGTAAAGTGTAATTCATGTGTAATTCAACATGTAGCCTGCAGTGCAGTAGCCGACCTGTTACTCCACCACCAGTTGGAGGTTCACCCTCCACCCTCCTCCCTCCTCCACAGAGCAGCAGCAGCAGCAGCAGCACCCACCGACCATCGAGGGCATCTTCGGGAAGGACTGGTGCAGCGACCTGTGGAGGGAGGAGCAGGGAGGCCCGGAGAGGAAAGAGAGGCTGGAGGCTCTGGCCCCGGCCCCCAGTGAGCCCCAGGGGCCCCCGGTAGGCCCACTACTACGCTGCTATAACAAGAGCACTGTCTCAGGGCCCGTGGCATGAGTGACCATGTGCAGTGTTATGCGTCTGTTATTATTTCGTATTATATATCACGACATTTTTTATTTGATTCGGTGCCTTTATAAACCCAGTAGGTTCAGTACCTTTATAAACCCAGTAGGCTCAGTACCTTTATAAACCCCGTAGGTTCTGTACCATTATAAACCCCGTAGGTTCAGTACCTTTATAAACCCAGTAGGCTCAGTACCTTTATAAACCCAGTAGGCTCAGTACCTTTATAAACCCCGTAGGTTCTGTACCATTATAAACCCAGTAGGTTCAGTACCATTATAAACCCAGTAGGTTCCTTTATAAACTCAGGGTAGGCTTAACATGGCATGAAACCCTCCATTCCTCGTCCGTGCCCTAACATGAGCGTCTGCCCTAACATGAAGCAGTGTCTGTGATAACTGTGATCAGTGTGTGGTCGTCCAATAGAGACAGAGAGTCAATAGGCCCTGCCCACACCAGAGTGGAAAACATTCCATCGCTCTCCATTGACCGACTGTGTTGCGTGAAGGTGCCTCCGTAGGGCTGCTAGGAAACAGCAGAGGTTTGAACCAAACTTAGCACACTGGATCAGAACATGACCACGGTCTGTCTGAATCAGGCAAAGAAACTGGGATTGTAATAGATTCGACTGGCCGATTTATATATATATATATATATATATATATATATATATATATAGTATAGATATATATATATAGATATACTGTATACATATATATCTACTAGCTAAACATACCACCAGTGTCAGGTTATATCTGTCCGACCGTAAACATAGCCGGCCATGCGTCCAGCTAACATTGACAGAGTAATAAAGCGTCCCTGCAAACGCTGTATATATATATGAGCTGCTCAACTCGCAGTGCAGGACTCGGCACTTGAGTTTCGCTGCGCATTCACATCCTCAACGACTCGAGTGATCACGTCTCTTACAGTCACAACAGAGGCCCGAGCGCATCCTGTTGAAAACGAAAACGATAAAGAATGGTACCCGCATGTCTCTGACTGTTTCAGAACGACTGAAGGGTTCACCGAGAGTCCCTGCGACACAGACGGCCTCCCTGTCAATTACCAATTCACAGAGAGACGAGCCACTGAAGCCGTCTGTTGCTTGGTAGTTTGAGTGATGAGAGAGATGTGTCGTGCAGGGCCTTGTCAGACTGTATTGTTTAGTGACTGTTCTCTCTGTGCATTGCAGCCGATCAACCTGCTGGACAGCGATCCCGACCTCATATTTGTTAAAGAGGAGGCGTACGAAGACCAGCCCATCGGCCAACAGATGAGAGCCCGGGATCACAGGAAAAGTATGTTCCTCCTCTCGATAACAACAAGAAAACCAATATCTCAGCTGTGTCTGTAACCGCAAGTTTGTTTTAAAGACTTTGCCGCGTCCAACTTCACAGGCGTGCCCGCGTTCCAGGAGAGCTCCCTCCACAGAAACGTGGCCAACGAACTCCGTCTTCAGCCTAGAGATCTGCACAACTTCCCGCTGAGCGGCAGCAGCCAGACGCAGCCGCAGCCGCAGCCGCAGCCGCAGCAGCAGCAGCAGCAGCAGGGCTCCCAGTCGGCCGTGCCGCTCATCGAGCATCTGATAGAAGACTCCGGGCTGAGCACCTTCGTGGACGACGCCAACCCCTCCCAAGCCACGGCGGGGGAATACTCAGACTGTATGAACAACGCCCACCTCCACCACAACAACAACAGCGGCAGCAGCAACGCGAGTAAACACCTGGCCGCGGACCAGCGAGTTCGGAAGCCGCTGAAAACCTTTGAGTGCCTGTTCTGCGGCAAGATCTTCAACTACCTCAGCAGTCTGAAAGTTCACATCCGGAGACACTCGGGCGAGAAGCCGTTCAGTTGCCCCGTCTGTGGGAAGCGTTTCGCCCAGAAGACGTATCTGAAGCTGCACCAGCGCGTGCACTCCGGGGAAAAACCTTACAGCTGTCAGCAATGTGGCAAAAGCTTTTCCCAGAAGAGCTCTCTGAACATCCACTTACGGACGCACACGGGAGAGAAGCCCTACAGCTGCGTGGACTGCGGCAAGAGCTACGCCTACAAGTACGGCTTCAACCACCACCAGTGTTTCAACTGAAGCTGCTGAGTGAACCGTCCAGAGATCAGGAAAGAGCATGAAGACACGGCCCCCGCCCCCTTCCTCACGTTTCTCCACCAATCAGGGGCGAGATGCCCTGAAGACATCCCCTGATTGGACAGAAATTTAAAAAAAATAAATGGTACCTACGCGCCTTTAATTTAATAACGAGTTGTGATATTTGAACTGACCCCAAACAGAAGTTGTGAGAAGTGTACGACCACGTCAGTGAAAGTACGGCAGACTATATGAACCAGTGGAGCTAACTATATCGTAGTATAGCATGTGTTATTCTTCCATATGTATATTAGAATATACGAGAGTTATGAGTGTTCTATGATTGATATTGTATCGATGCACACAGAAGAAGGCATTATATCACGTTCACACTGCCAATTCCTATACAGACCGAACCACAATAAAATGTGTTACACTTGTGATGTTAGATTAGAGTTTTATGTCTACATTTAATTAATAAAAACTTGTTTTCACAACCCTGAGTCTGGAAGTCATAGTCCCACATGAACAAACCATCCATGAACAGACAGTTTTAGAGACTTTTATAGCTGCAGTCTGACCAAGAGTAGGACAAGGAGAACATAATAATGAAATATACATGCTTATAATCAGGCAATGTGTTAGTTATTGGTTTAATCTGTTCTACTACACATTGCATCTATTGCTGTTACCTTGTGGGTTAAAATGAGGACGGTAGAGACACAAACAACACAAATATGGAGGCCTTTATGTAGATTTATGAATGACATTTCAGAAGAAATGTAATAATCATTTTACAATCATTGACATCCAAATGTTTCCTCTACTTTGAGGATCACAGAACCTTGTGATGTTTCACTCTAAGTTTGTTTTATCGCACTGCTTTCATACAAATGGCTCATTTAAAATCATGAAATACAGAAATCATGAAGTTTAAGACAAAACTCTTGAACACAATTATACTTAAATAATATCTTTTTTATTATTATTGGTGTCAACTAAGGTTATTATTAGTACGAATTATACAAAACAGGACTTTTAAATATGTGAGCCACACATTTTATTTCTATAACGTTTAGCTGGATGCTGCTCCAGAAAACAGTGAACAAATCTGTTCTAGTTTAGAACCCCCACCATATGTTGATGTTAAATATATATAATACATATATATAATATATATATAATAATAATAAATATATATAATAAATTATAATATATATATTATATATAATATATCTTATAATATATATATAATATAATATATATAATATATACATTATATATATGATATAATATATATCATATATTATATTATACAGTATATATAAAATATATATAATATATATCATATATATAATGTATATATAATATATATATTATAAGATATATATATATGATATATATTATATCATATATATAATGTATATATTATATATATTATATAAATAATCTAATATATAATATATATATTATGATATATATAATATATATATTATAATATATATATGATATATATATGTCATATATATTATATATCTAATATAATATATGATATATATTATAATATATATATATGTCATATATATTATTATATCTAAATATAATATATGATATATATTATATATATATTATAAGATATATATATATATGATATATATTATATCATATATTATATTAGATATATATTATATATATCTAATATATATATAATATATAATAAGATATATATATATGATATATATGATATATATCTAATATATATATAATATATAATAATATATATATATGATATATATTATATCATATATATATTAGATATATAATATATATATTATATATAATATAATATATATAATATCATATATCATATAAAATGTGAGTGTCTGTGGGAGGAACTCAGAGTTTATTTGGAACCTCGTGTTGGGAGCGAGGGGACGAAAATAAAGGAGACACTCTAAACGTCACTTCCGACGACAGTCAGCTGCTGCGATCTGTTGCCAAACGTGTTCCGGTTCAGTCATGAGACCGAAGTAGATCTAGACCCGGACCAGACCGGACCTAGACCTAGACCCGGACCAGACTCGAGACCCGGACCAGACCCGAGACCCGGAGTACTGACCCGGCGTCTAGACCCGGACCCGGAACAGACCCGAGACCCGGAGTACTGACCCGGCGACTAGACCCGGACCCGGAACAGACCGACCCGAGACCCGGAGCCCCGGAGACCGGAGCCGACAGACCTGGACCCTAGACCCGGAGCCCAGACCCTGAGCCTAGACCCCAGAGCTTAGACCCCTGACCCTAGACCCCAGACCCTGAGTCTAGACCTCAGATCCCAGACCCTGAGCCTAGACCCCAGAGCCTAGACCCAGAGCCCAGACCCTGAGCCTAGACCCCGGAGCCTAGACCCCAGAGCTGCGACCCGGGGCCCAGACCCAGACCCCGGAGCCTCAGACCCCCGGAGCCTCAGACCCCCCGGGACCATGAACCAGGAGAAGGACTTGTCCCCGCTGACGCCCAGCATCGTGCGGGCGCTCAACGACAAGCTGTACGAGAAGCGCAAAGTGGCGGCGCTAGAGATCGAGAAGCTGGTGCGGGAGTTCGTGGCCCAGAACCACTCGGCGCAGATCCGCCTTGTGATCCGGGTGCTGGCGTCGGAGTTCGCGCTGTCGCAGCATCCGCACAGCCGCAAGGGGGGTCTGATCGGCCTGGCCGCCTGCTCCATCGCCCTGGGCAAGGACTCGGGCCTGTACCTCAAGGAGCTCATCGAACCTGTGCTCACCTGCTTCAACGACTCCGACAGCCGCCTGCGCTACTACGCCTGCGAGGCGCTGTACAACATCGTGAAGGTGGCGCGCGGCGCCGTGCTGCCCCACTTCAACCTGCTGTTCGACGGCCTCGGCAAGCTGGCGGCCGACCCCGACCCCAACGTGAAGAGCGGCTCCGAGCTGCTCGACCGGCTGCTGAAGGACATCGTGACGGAGAGCGACCGGTTCGACCTGGTGGCATTCGTGCCGCTGCTCCGCGAGAGGATCTACTCCAACAACCAGTACGCCCGGCAGTTCATCGTCTCCTGGATCCTGGTGCTGGAGTCGGTGCCCGACATCCGCCTGCTGGACTACCTCCCCGAGATCCTGGACGGCCTGTTCCAGATCCTGGGCGACAACAGCAAGGAGATCCGGCGCATGTGCGAGGTTGCGCTCGGCGAGTTCCTCAGGGAGATCAAGAAGTCGCCGTCCGGCGTCAAGTTCGCCGAGATGGCCAACGTCCTGGTGATCCACTGCCAGGTGGCCGACGAGAGCAGGACCTCCTCCAACGACCTGATCCAGCAGACCTCCATGACCTGGATGAGGGAGTTCATCCAGCTGTCGGGCCGGATGCTGCTGCCCTACTCCTCAGGCATCCTGACGGCCGTACTGCCCTGCCTCTCCTACGACGACCGCAAGAAGATCACCAAGGAGGCGGCCAGCGCCTGCAACCACAGCCTGATGAAGCTGATCACCCCCGAGGACGACGAAGAAGAGGAGGAGGAGGAGGAGGAGGAGGACAAGACGGCCACCGGGACGCCCCCTCACGAGGACCAGCCCAAGATGGCGGCAGCGGAGGAGGGGGGCGGCAGCGACGTGCTGGACGCCTCCCAGGAGTCCGTGGCACTCAGCAACATGAGCTTCTTTACCCAGACCGCCCCCAGCCGCCCTCACGTGTCCCTGGACCTGGATGGCATCGTGCAGGTGCTGGACCGCCACCTCCACGACGCGTCCACCGGCATGATGACACGCATCGCCGTGCTCAAGTGGCTGTACCACCTGTACATCAAGACGCCTCGCAAGATGTTCCGTCACACGGACGGCCTGTTCCCCATGCTGCTGCAGAGCCTCTCAGACGAGAGCGACGAGGTGGTCCTGAAGGACCTGGAGGTGCTAGCGGAGATCGCCTCGTCGCCCGCCGGCCAGACGGACCCGGCCGCTCCCTGCGACGGCGGTGCCGCGCACCGGCTGGAGCTCAAGGTGCCAACGGCGGCGGGGGCCAAGGCCGGGCACCAGGCCGCCGGCGGGGGGTCCAGGGGGGCCGACTCGTCGCCCTCCACCCCCAGCATGAACTCGTATTTCTACAAGTTCATGATCAACCTGCTGAGGCGCTTCAGCCAGGAGCGCAGGCTGCTGGAGAACAGGGGGGCCTTCATCATCCGCCAGCTGTGTCTGCTGCTCCACGCGGAGAACATCTTCCACTCCATGGCGGACATCTTGCTGCAGGAGGAGGACCTGAAGTTCTCCTCCACAATGGTGCAGACGCTCAACACCATCCTGCTGACGTCGGCCGAGCTCTTCCAGCTGCGCAACCAGCTGAAGGACCTGGACACGCCGGAGAGCCGCGCGCTCTTCTGCTGCCTCTACCGATCCTGGTGCCACAACCCGGTGGCCACGGTGTCGCTGTGCTTCCTCACGCAGAACTACCGCCACGCCTACGACCTCATCCAGAAGTTCGGCGACCTGGAGGTGTCCGTGGACTTCCTGATGGAGGTGGACAAGCTGGTGCAGCTCATCGAGAGTCCCATCTTCACGTACCTGCGGCTGCAGCTGCTGGACGTGGAGAACAACCCCTACCTGATCAAGGCGCTGTACGGTCTGCTCATGCTGCTGCCCCAGAGCCAGGCCTTCCAGCTGCTCTCCCACCGGCTGCGCTGCGTGCCCAACCCCGAGCTCATGAGGACCGTGGACCGGTCCAAGCACACGGAGCCCCCGCAGCGGGGGGCCTCCTGCGCTCCCCCCATGGACTACCGCGAGCTGCTGGAGCACTTTGACCGGGTCCAGAGCAAACATCTGGAGGTCCGGCACCAGCGGTCGGGCCGCGCCACCGACTCGGCCGACAGGAAGATCATGTGACCTGTCACGTGCCTCGTGAACTAGCCGTACTAGACGACGAGGACAAGGATGAGGGTTGTGGAAGTGATTTGAAGAAAGATATTGGAAGGAATCGGTCAGCTTTAGTTTTTATATAGAAACTTGCATCTGAGGCCAAAAAAAGGTTTTACTGTTCAGAACTTGAAAATCAAGACTTTCACGTGCCTCGTGAACTAGTTGTACTTTGTAAGAGAAAACAAGCACTCATGAGTCATCTTTTAACTGGAATTCAAAATGTCTTATTTAAGATGGCAGAGATTGTATGTCAATGTGAGAAACTTAAATGTTATGATGTACACACGTTCGTGGAGCCTCCGTTTAGCTGCGCTGTCTATTTTGATTGTTTTGAAATTGAATTAAATAACGTCAATTCGTTAAATGAAGTTGAAATGCCTTTCAGTGTTGTGTAGTACATTCCATTCTGGCTATGTACATTTGTTACGACGTTTTATGTGGAATATTAAGCTCTGTAGAAAGTACATTTCGCCGTGGCCTCTTGGCACCACCTGGGCGGAGGAGGAGGAGGTGGTGCTGGAGGTGGAGGAGGAGGTGGTGGTGGTGGCTGGAGGAGGAGGAGGAGGAGGAGGAGGAGGAGGAGGTGGTGGTGTTGTATTCAGCCAGCTGGGCTAGACGGTGAGGGTGTAGATGACTGAGGAGTCCCGGTCGTTTTTGCTCCACATAACTGCACACCGTGTCTGAAACATTTCGCATTTCGTCTCTCATGTTATTTTTTTTTAAGAAAGAAAATCATTATCCGTCATAATCAAGCATTATCATTCCTGTGTAATGTACCCAAATAAAGTGTGGAAAAAGCAGATCCTGTTATTACATCAAGGAAACTCAGTAGACCTACAGAACGTAGTAAACATGTAAAGATCTTCTAGACTAAAGGTTGTGATCATTGCTCCATATAACCTACATTACATTTCTTTTGTTATTGACAATTTGATGTGAAAATAAAAACTTACAAATGGGCTTATTAAGTTCCACGGTTTACCAAACACCGACCAAACATGTATATGTGGCTTCACCCAAAAAACAGTCCCTCACAAAAGCTAACTGAACCAACACTAAAACCTAGAACAACATAAACTTTGATGAGAGTTTGAACTTGTGAGTTAAGATGTGGGCACCGCAGAAATACAGAACTAATACACAGACGGCACCAAGATGACCGTCATATTGTGTTTCTAGATCATGTGACTGCTGTCTCGAGATTATGTGGAAAAGAGTCATTTGTCAAATGCTAAAAATAGCTGCTGGCCACAACCAAGCCGCCTGTTGCCATGGTTAGCAGACAGACGTCTCATCTGACCCCAACCCAAATAAACCTGAATATTTATACATGGCCTCACTTTGTAGGTATTCCCCTTCCATGTCCTCCCATCAATTATTCCATTAGTTCGCGATGTACAGATTGTCACAACATTATTTCCCATATGTGAGACGTATGCGCGGCAGGCGTGCGAGTCACGGCCCTCCGCTCTCTATTCTCATGCCTCAAGTTCAAATATTTGACCCTCGCCGGGGTCTCGGGTGTCATTCGTGTGCCGCTCACATCGAGTTACCGACGGCTGCCCGGCCTTTATTCTGAGGCGGTGTTTATTTATAATGGCGGACTCACGCATGCCCGGCGTTACACAGCACAACACATGGTATGCCCCTGGAATAAGTGCGACCGACACATTCATTCCTGAACAACGCCAGGGTTTTTATAGCGATATCCTTTCAGGGTCGTGGGAGGGGCATGGGTAACATTAGCTGGCGGTCCCACTAAGCCCTCTGAGGACAGCCTGCCTGACACCGTCATCTGCACATCGACCTTCCCTGTCCAATTTGTGGAGGTACTCTTAATCAGCCCGTGGCGCTAACCTGCAAACATCGTTTGTGTAAAACCCCCGTCCCTGCGACAGCTGCGGCGGCCCGAGGTAGCCGTCCCTCCCGCTGCCGTCCGCGGGGCTCCGGCAGGGGGTTCACATGGAGCCGTTGGTGGTGAGCGGCAGGCTGGAGAGCCGCAGGTCCTTCAGGGAGGACATGAGCGGAGGCGACCCGGAGGCCTGCGGGCAGCACGGCGAGAGGCTGCAGCTCTTCTGCTTGGAGGACCTGGAGCCCATCTGCGGCGTGTGCGAGAAGACTCCGCGCCACATCGGACACCGGCTGTACGCCCTGAGAGAGGGCGCGCACGACTGCAAGGTAACACGACCGCCGACGTGCTTCTGGTTGCCGGAGTGTTCAACTTCTGGGGACAGGATTTAAGTGTCCATCTTCTGAAGTCAGGTCATAGGTCACATGCCTTCTGTCATAAGTTCTGAATTACTGATGCTTTAAAACTGAGAACAAATCGTTTAATGACCAAATGAAATACATATTATAAATCATGGCAGATTGACAGGAATGACATTGGCCCGATTGACATTGGCCCTTATTTAATCCTACTAAATAAACTTGACTTGATTCATGAATACATCAATAAATTAAAGGGATATAGGTATTGCTTATTGTCATTTTGCATGGATGTCTGCTTTAAAAGCTTCACACAACCTCCTTGGCATTTGCTGTTGTTATATTCCAGGCCAGAAAACACAACCTTGGTGCCCCTCTAATCCTCCCGGACCCCCACAACAACACGCTGTGGGCAGAGTTCAATCACATGCTAATTATAGATTGATATTCCTGGTAGGCCACACCTTAAACCCCTGAGGAGCTTGAAACCGGACTCCCCATAGGTGTCTCAAATGTGATGCCATATTCACGCCGCTTTCCCACCTGGCCTCCCCGACACCGCCTCGACCGGACTCCCACGGGCCCTGATCCGTTAGCAACGCATGACGCCCCAACCCCTCGATGCAGCAGACGTTGCCATGACAATAGGCCACAGCGGTGTCCGTTCAACGACGCACCTTGCTGCTCCCGCCTCGTTGCGGACGGCTTGTCTGAGCCTTGAACCCTCTAACCTCGTTGATGCCTTGTGACCGACCTTCTAGGAGGAACTGAAAAGTGCTCTGCTGCCTCTCAAAGAGAAGCTGCACGTCTACAGGAAGGCTCACGCTCTCTATGAACACATGGGCTCGCACATTAAGGTACCGACGTCCCGAACACACGACACCCTAACTCCTCCTTCCATCATATCGCTCCTCAAACACCGACACCTGAGCTGGAAATAATTAACCAAAGAGTGTTCCTCCAGATCCAAGCGGAGCACACGGAGAAGCACATCAAAGGGGAGTTTGAGGCGCTGCGGGAGTTCCTGAGAGAAGAAGAAGCGGCCCGACTGGGCGCTCTGAAGGCCGAGGTGGAGCTGAAGATGCAGGTGATCAGCCAGAGCCTGGAGGACGCCAACAGTGAGCTGACCTCCATCAGCAACTCCATCAGCACGGCGGAGCAGGACATGAGAGCCTCAGACATCCCCTTCCTCAAGGTCAGCGAAACAGACACCTGGAGACAGATGCTGATGTACTATTCTGCACGTCTGAATGTGTTCATATTTGAAGGCGTCACTAAGTTATTCCCACGTTTACATTTACAGAATTACAACGACACGATCAAAAGGTACGCAATCACCTGTAGTCGTGTCAAAGGTCTGAGCAAATCTGTGTTGCCAATGCCACGCTGACTCGTTGAACGTATTTTACAAAGTCCTCTTCTTCATTGCAGAGTCCTGAGGAGGCCGCTGGACCTGGCGGTGCCTGCCGGCTCACTGCTGGACGTGGCCAAGCACATCGGCTCGCTGCGCTACAAGGTGTGGGAGAAGATGCAACGCAGGATTCGCTTCAGTGAGTTAAGCTGCGACGTTAGCTTAGCTGTCATCATCGGCCCCCTGAGCTCCGTGACTCATGCCCGGGTTCTGTCATCGGTCTCTGAGCTCCATTACTAATACCTGGGTTCTTTCATCGGTCCCCGGGTTCCGTGACTCATGCCTGGGTTCTGTCATCGGTCCCCGAGTTCCGTGACTCATGCCTGGGTTCTGTCATCGGTCTCTGAGCTCCATTACTAATGCCTGCGTTCTGAATGTCTTCCCAAAGCGCCGGTGATCCTGGACCCCAACACGGCCGCCAGCTGCTTCACCCTGTCGGAGGACCTCACGTCCCTGCAGTCCTGCACGCAGATCTTCAACCTCCCGGACAACCCCGAGCGCTTCGACAAGAGCGCCGAGATGCTGGGCTCCGAGGGCTACCGCTCGGGCCGCCACAGCTGGGACGTGGAGGTCAAGAACAACACCTACTGGGTGGTGGGCGTGGCCAGCGGCAACATCAACAGGAAGGGGAAGCACGTCCTGACGCCGGCCGAGGGCTTCTGGACGATACGGTTTCGCAACGGCGAGCACAAGGCCTGCACGGCGCCCTGGGAGTCCCTGACCATGAGCAGGGCGCCCCAGGTGGTCCGCGTGGTCTTGGACATGGACAGAGGCAAGGTGACCTTCTATGACCCCGGGGAGAGGACGCCCCTGTACACCTTCACGGGCATCATCACGCCCCGGGGTTTCCCCTACTTCTGCAGCGCCTGCAAGGAGCACCCCCTGACCGTTCTCCCAGCTCGCATCTCCCTGACCACAGACTGAGGCCCTGACCTGGGAGGGAGGCTGAGGAGGACATCCATAATCCATAATAATAATAATAATCCTAATCATCATCATGTATAACAAGCAGCTGCTACTGAAGGGGAAAGCGAGGAGCAGTGGAGTGGAAGTGATCCCACTGTGAGCAGTGAGGGTGAATTCACTTCACACGACGGACGTTCAGGGTTTTTAAAAAGATTTATTGTGACTCACGGGGAAACAAATCATCGACTCCAAATATGATCCGAAAAAAAAGACAAAAAAAAAAGAATAAAGTATTCCTTGCGATGGGAGTTATCCTGATGGTAAGACGATACGATTTAAAATATGATTAGGGTGACAAATCGCAAATAAAGAATTATCACTGACTTCCCTGTTCTCTTCATTTCCTTTTCCTCAGCAGAAAACTACATTTCCGATGAATATGTTAAACACATTAATTAGAGATTTAAATAAGGCACAAACAGCAACGACTTTCTTTTAGTCATCATTTTAGGTATTTTTATAGTGTAAAATAGTATTACAAAACTACAATATTCCTATTATTAAAGTTATTGTTCGATCTAGTGGGGACATTGAACAGAACTTCACTCTTTCTTCACGCTTTCCTCAGTGTTATACAAACGAACGTTATTATGTCCAAAAGTATTGCTTTGTCCTACATAAACCTCTGTTCTGTCCTCTAGCGTGTCTCATCTGCACCCACGAGACACAGATCCTCATTGTAACCCATTTCCTATTTCTACAGACCTCAGTGCGTGAAGCAAGCCGTCCTTCGGGTCGATAGCGTGAGCGCAATACTTCAGAAGACACGGTCAGCACTACGGCCGCCGGCTATTCAGTGTTAAAATGTGACGTTGTAAAACCAGAGCGAGGCTGCCTGACGCTGAAGCAGCCTGTTCTTCCCGGGCTCCTGTTAAATTATCCCTGAAAAGGTTTACGTTTAATACCCACGCGGCGGTCGGCGAGGAGGACAGACCCGCCGGGTGATCGCCTCGCTCCTCCTACGGTACGGAACAGAACGGCCGGCCGAGGGTTGACCCCGCGGCCTCATAGAGACATTCTGCCGCCCAGCAACGCGTCGTAGAGCTCCTGGTCCACCTGCTGGTACTGGCCCGCCCGCGAGTTCAGGAAGTAGATCTGGTCGCTGGTGTGGCACGGGTCGAAGCCCTCCCTCTGCAGACGAGTCTTCTGGATCTTAAAGGTACCTGCGGCCACGGGGACACGAGAAGCACTCTTCAACTGAACCAATTCCACAAAATAGTTTTAAGAAAAGTGTCTGAAGGCTTAAAGGCCTCTGGATGCGTCTTCAGAAGTGTTCTGAGATCAGAACAAATCGGACGCCTAAATCCGACTTCTACCTCGCGTGGTTCCACAGAACTAGCCGATATTGGGGGGGAGGTACTAGAGTATAGGAGGCTGTCCATCAACCTATAGAGGCATTTAGAGGCATTTAGTGTGCTGTGTGTTGACGTGAGCGCAGTACCGGTGGTGTCCACTTGAGGCGAGATGCGCAGGAAGACGGGCCTGGCGTAGGGCGGCAGGGCCTTCTGGACCTCCTGCAGGAACGTCTTGGGGTCGAAAGTCCCGGCGCTGTCTGCGATGGCGGCCATACCGGCCTTCCCCTCCACACCTGAGAGGGGAGGGACACTGGTGGTTAACACACACCCTGACACACTAACACCCTGACACCCTAACACCTTGACACCCCGATACCCCGACACCCTAACACCCTGACACCCCGATACCCCGACACCCTAACACCCTGACACCCCGACACACCTGACACCCCGATACCCCGACACCCTAACACCCTGACACCCCGACACCCTGACACCCCGATACCCTGACACACTAACACCCTGACACCCCGATACCCTGACACACTAACACCTTGACACCCCGATACCCTGACACACTAACACCCTGACACCCTGACACACTAACACCCTGACACCCCGATACCCTGACACACTAACACCCTGACACCCCGATACCCCGACACACTAACACCCTGACACCCCGATACCCTGACACACTAACACCCTGACACCCCGATACCCTGACACACTAACACCCTGACACCCCGACACACTAACCCCGATACCCTGACACCTGACACCCCGATACCCTGACACACTAACACCTTGACACCCCGATACCCTGACACACTAACACCCTGACACCCTGACACACTAACACCCTGACACCCCGATACCCTGACACACTAACACCCTGACACCCCGATACCCTGACACCCTGACACCCCGATACCCTGACACACTAACACCCTGACACCCCGATACCCTGACACACTAACACCCTGACACCCCGATACCCTGACACACTAACACCCTGACACCCCGATACCCCGACACACTAACACCTGACACCCCGATACCCCGACACCCTGACACCCCGACACCCGATACGATACCCCCGACACCCCGACCCTGAACCCGACACCCCGACTAACACCCTGACACCCCGATACCCTGACACACTAACACCCTGACACCCCGATACCCTACACCCGACACACTAACACCCTGACACCCCGATACCCACACTAACACCCTGACACCCCGATACCCTGACACACTAACACCTTGACACCCCGATACCCCGACACCATCCTGACACCCAGACACCCCGACACCCTAGAACCAGAACACTGAAGCATCCTCATCCTCGTGTGTGTGTGTGTGTGTGTGTGTGTGCTGACCCGGCACCGTGACCCCGTAGACGGCCACGTCCGTCTGGTCCAGCAGGCCGCTCAGCGTGCCCTCCACCTCGGTGGTGGACACGTTCTCTCCTCGCCAGCGGAACGTGTCGCCGCTGCGGTCGCGGAAGTACATGTAGCCCAGCTCGTCCATCACCAGCACGTCACCTGCCGTCGCCACGGAGACAGGAGGCTGGGGGTTAGCGGTCCCACGGCGACGGGGATTCGTTGCCGTGGGACCGATTTAATGACGGGAACGAAGTTGGATTAGATGAGGGGGGAGAGAGGGGGAGGGGGTGAGGGGGGAGAGAGGGGGAGATGAGGGAGGGAGAGTGGGGGAGAGGGGAGGAGAGAGAGGGAGGGGGGGGAGAGAGGAGGGAGGGAGAGGGGAGGAGAGGAGGAGGGAGGAGGGGAGGGGAGGAGAGAGAGGGAGGGGGGGAGGAGGGGAGAGGGGGAGGGAGAGGGGAGGAGGGGAGAGGGAGGAGGGAGAGGAGGAGAGGGGAAGAGGGGGAGAGAGGAGGAGAGGGGAGAGAGGGGGGAGGAGAGAGGGGAGGAAGGGGAGGAGGGAGGAGAGGAGGAGGGGGGAGAGGGGGGGGGGAGAGAGGGAGGGAGAGAGGGGAGGGAGGGAGAAGGGGGAGAGAGGGAGGAGAGGAGAGGGAGGAGGGAGAGAGGGAGAGAGGAGGAGGGAGAGAGGAGGAGGGAGAGGGGGGAGGGGAGAGGGGGGAGGAGTGGGAGAGAGGAGGGGGAGGGAGTGGGAGAAGGGGAGAGAGGGGAGTTGGAAACAAACAAAGACTGAGCAATATTATTTCATATCACTATGATGATGAGGCCAACGTTGCCAGGGAATGCAGTAAGAACAATAATAACGATACTCGCCTGATAAATACGCCGTGTCGTTCTTCTTGAAGACGTTGTGAGCGATCTTCTTCCTGGTGGCGTCCTCGCTGGCGTAGCCGTCGAAGCGTCGCAGGGGGTCCTGCTGGTTGATGCGGCCCACCAGGAGACCGGGCTCGCCTGGGGACACGAGACGGACCGCTGAACACCTCCTCACACGGATCTATAGAACTGCACTTAGATCACGTTCAGTGATACTGCATCCGACGCTTGCATCCCAACGTGACATAGACCAATGTAAGCCACGCCTCTGTTCTGCAGACCGATGTAAGCCACGCCTCTGTTCTGCAGACCGATGTGAGCCACGCCTCTGTTCTGCAGACCGATGTGAGCCACGCCTCTGTTCTGCAGACCGATGTAAGCCACGCCTCTGTTCTGCAGACCAATGTGAGCCACGCCTCTGTTCTGCAGACCAATGTAAGCCACGCCTCTG
This sequence comes from Coryphaenoides rupestris, assembly GCA_002895965.2. Taxonomy (NCBI): domain Eukaryota; kingdom Metazoa; phylum Chordata; class Actinopteri; order Gadiformes; family Macrouridae; genus Coryphaenoides; species Coryphaenoides rupestris. The sequence goes on from PIJE02002141.1 coordinate 61,367, forward strand.
TTCTGCAGACCGATGTAAGCCATGCGTCTGTTCTGCAGACCGATGTAAGCCACACCTCTGTTCTGCAGACCAATGTGAGCCACGCCTCTGTTCTGCAGACCGATGTAAGCCACGCCTCTGTTCTGCAGACCGATGTGAGCCACGCCTCTGTTCTGCAGACCGATGTAAGCCACGCCTCTGTTCTGCAGACCGATGTAAGCCACGCCTCTGTTCTGCAGGACCGATGTGAGCCACGCCTCTGTTCTGCAGACCGATGTAAGCCACGCCTCTGTTCTGCAGACCGATGTAAGCCACGCCTCTGTTCTGCAGACCGATGTAAGCCACGCCTCTGTTCTGCAGACCGATGTAAGCCACGCCTCTGTTCTGCAGACCGATGTAAGCCACGCCTCTGTTCTGCAGACCGATGTAAGCCACGCCTCTGTTCTGCAGACCGATGTGAGCCACGCCTCTGTTCTGCAGACCAATGTAAGCCACGCCTCTGTTCTGCAGACCAATGTAAGCCATGCATTTCTGCAGACCAATGTAAGCCACACTTCTGCAGACCAGTGTGAGCCACCCGTAGGTGGCACTCTCTCACCGGGGCAGCAGGGCACACAGAGCCCCTGGCTGCTGCGGACCAGCTCCATGGTCTCCTCGTCCACCTTCACCAGGCGGATGGGGTAGATGTTGGGCAGGATGCGGCTGTTGAAGCCACACGCCCCCACCTGGTGGCACACCAAACACACACACACACACGCCGTCACCACCATCCCATCTTCATGGAGTAACATAAACATAACCATACACACACACACGGAGACACACACACCTTGCCGTCCATGTTGGCGATGCTGCAGTTGCACTCGGTGGCGCCGTAGAACTCGCCGATGCGGCCGACGGCGAAGCGCTGGGTGAAGGCCTCCCACACGTTGGGCCGCAGGCCGTTCCCGATGGCCAGGCGCACCCGGTGACCCCGCTCGGCCGGACGCGCCGGCTGGGACAGCAGGTAGCGACAGATCTCCCCGATGTACTGCACCACCTGCACACAGGGGGCCGCTGCATCTATACCTTCTAGATCTATATACTGTACATAGACATCTATCTATAGATATTAATAATATCAATATTAATATTGATGCCCAACATCATGTGCAATACTCTCTATCATGTGCTATATTATGATTATTAATATCATGTTATCTATAAATATTATCTGTAATACTACCTCTCATCTCCTCTCATCATCATGTGCTATATTATTATTATTATTAATATCATGTTATCTATAAATATTACCTGTAATACTACCTCTCATCATCATGTACTATATTATTATTATTATTAATATCATGTTATCTATAAATATTACCTGTAATACTACCTCTCATCTCCTCTAATCATCATGTACTATATTATTATTATTATTAATATCATGTTATCTATAAATATTACCTGTAATACTACCTCTCATCTCCTCTCATCATCATGTACTATATTATTATTATTATAATATCATGTTATCTATAAATATTACCTGTAATACTACCTCTCATCTCCTCTAATCATCATGTACTATATTATTATTAATATCATGTTATCTATAAATATTATCTGTAATACTACCTCTCATCTCCTCTCATCATCATGTACTATATTATTATTATTAATATCATGTTATCTATAAATATTATCTGTAATACTACCTCTCATCACCTCTCATCATCATGTTCTATATTATTATTATTAATATCATGTTATCTATAAATATTATCTGTAATACTACCTCTCATCTCCTCTCATCATCATGTTCTATATTATTATTATTAATATCATGTTATCTATAAATATTATCTGTAATACTACCTCTCATCTCCTCTCATCATCATGTACTATATTATTATTATTAATAATATCATGTTATCTATAAATATTACCTGTAATACTACCTCTCATCTCCTCTCATCATCATGTTCTATATTATTATTATTAATATCATGTTATCTATAAATATTATCTGTAATACTACCTCTCATCTCCTCTCATCATCATGTGCTATATTATTATTATTATTAATATCATGTTATCTATAAATATTACCTGTAATACTACCTCTCATCATCATGTACTATATTATTATTATTATTATTAATATCATGTTATCTCTAATATACCTGTAATACTACTCTCATCATCATGGTACTATATTATTATTATTATTAATATCATGTTATCTCTAAATATTACCTGTAATACTACCTCTCATCATCATGTACTATATTATTATTATTATTAATATCATGTTATCTATAAATATTATCTGTAATACTACCTCTCATCTCCTCTCATCATCATGTGCCTATATTATTATTATTAATATCATGTTATCTCTAAATATTACCTGTAATACTACCTCTCATCATCATGTACTATATTATTATTATTATTAATATCATGTTATCTATAAATATTATCTGTAATACTACCTCTCATCTCCTCTCATCATCATGTGCTATATTATTATTATTATTATTAATATCATGTTATCTCTAAATATTACCTGTAATACTACCTCTCATCATCATGTACTATATTATTATTATTATTATTATTAATATCATGTTATCTCTAAATATTACCTGTAATACTACCTCTCATCATCATGTACTATATTATTATTATTATTAATATCATGTTATCTATAAATATTATCTGTAATACTACCTCTCATCTCCTCTCATCATCATGTGCTATATTATTATTATTATTAATATCATGTTATCTAAATATTATCTGTAATACTACCTCTCATCTCCTCTCATCATCATGTGCTATATTATTATTATTATTATTAATATCATGTTATCTATAAATATTATCTGTAATACTACCTCTCATCTCCTCTCATCATCATGTGCTATATTATTATTATTATTAATATCATGTTATCTATAAATATTATCTGTAATACTACCTCTCATCTCCTCTCATCATCATGTGCTATATTATTATTATTATTATTAATATCATGTTATCTATAAATATTACCTGTAATACTACCTCTCATCTCCTCTCATCATCATGTGCTATATTATTATATTTAATATCATGTTATCTATAAATATTATCTGTAATACTACCTCTCATCTCCTCTCATCATCATGTGCTATATTATTATTATTATTATTAATATCATGTTATCTATAAATATTACCTGTAATACTACCTCTCATCTCCTCTCATCATCATGTGTAATATTCTTAATGTCATGTCCAATACCTCTCCTACATTACCTTTCAACATTATGTGCAATATTCTTAATATTCTTTCTATCAGGTGCAATACGTCCCCTAACCATTATTATTATCACAGTATTACACTTCAATTATGACTAATTGGTTTCGCCGTCTGAATACCTTATCTTGCCACTCAAAAGAGATTCATTTTAAACTGGAATATGCAAACAAAATCCTGATATATTATTAGAAAATAATTTTTTTTGGAGTAAAGATAGTCAGTAATCTAACACCATATAACGTTTTCACTTCGGAGCAATTTAATTACCACGAACTACCCACTTACAACAGAATCATATATACACACACACACACACATCCATCATATACTATATGATATATTTTAATATTTTGACTGTACATTTGTAAATCTGTTAGTTTATTTGTATTATTCTGTGTATTTCTCTATTGTTTTATTGTACTGTATTGCTATGCAACCTGGCACAAGAATTTCCTTCGGGATTAATAAAGTTCTATCTTATATACAAATATACTGTATATATATATATATATTTGTACTGTGCTTCCTTACGGTACAGTTGTACTTGATGCAGTCCTCCCAGAAGCGGCTGGCTGAGAACTTTGTCTTCACCACCACCGTGAGTCCGTTGATGAGACACTGTCCCACGCCCATGATGTTGCCTGGTGGACGGAGACACAGTCAGGACAGACACACACAGGAGACACAGTCAGGACAGACACACGGGAGACACAGTCAGGACAGACAGACGGGAGACACAGTCAGGACAGACACACACGGGAGACACAGTCAGGACAGACACAGTCAGGACAGACACACGGGAGACACAGTCAGGACAGACAGACGGGAGACACAGTCAGGACAGACACACGGGAGACACAGTCAGGACAGACACACACGGGAGACACAGTCAGGACAGACACAGTCAGGACAGACACAGTCAGGACAGACAGTCGGGGACGACACAGTCAGGACAGACAGACGGGGAGACACAGTCAGGAACAGACACATGGGAGACACAGTCAGGACAGACAGACGGGAGACACAGTCAGGACAGACACACAGGAGACACAGGCAAGACAGACACAGTCAGGACAGACACACGGGAGACACAGTCAGGACAGACACACACGGGAGACACAGTCAGGACAGACACACGGGAGACACAGTCAGGACAGACACACAGGAGACACAGCCTGGTTATTATTCTTATTCTGATGTCCTACCGGCCGAGTGGTAGAGGGGCAGGCAGTCATAGATGACGTCGTCGGAACGGAGGCCGAACGCATAATAGCCGAACGCGGCGATGCGGTAGTACCTGCCGGTGACACACACACACACACACACACACACACACACACACACACACACACACACACACACACACACACACACACACACACACACACACACACACACACACACACACACACACACACACACACACACACACACAGAGAGAGAGAGAGAGAGCGTGAGGACACCTGAAGCGCTGCCCGGCAGGTGAGGTGAAGATGAGGTCATCGCCGGACCCCCTACCTACCGGCTGTGGACCACGATGGCCGCCTTGGGCAGTCCTGTGGTGCCTGAGGTGTAGATGTAGAAGAGCTGGTCTGGAGGGGAGGGGAGGAGAGAGAACCACACCACTGGTCAACCGCTGGGAGACTGTTACTGGTCCGCTAGGCTGGGCCTTGGTTTGTGTTTCTTTTTGTGTTTCCTGCAGGAGTGGATTGGCTTAATTGCTTGAGCTGGCGTCCAGGTGTATGCTATGAAGCAATGAAGCAGGTCCTCGGCTATAAGAGTGCGGCTGCCCCTCCTCTCATGGCAGGCGGCGTTGTGGCAGACATGTGGCAGACCTGTGGCAGACCTGTGGCAGACCTGTGGCATCAGACGTGTTTGGAACCGCTGACCGTGTGGCTTAAGAGAGGGCACGTCAGATTTGTTGTTGGACCGTCTGATTATTTGTCGGTTGGACCGTAGGACCTTGGGCCATTGACCATTTGATATAGCCTCGGTGGCTTGCTGATTGATACTTTCTGTTGTGCGTTGGAATAAACACGTTTGTACATTTGACTCCTTATTTCTTGTTCCACGCAGCTCGAAGCTGTAACAGAGACGCACACGGCACCACGCTCACCAGCTAGCTCACAGCTGGTTAATAACACTGGTTATTAGAACTGGTTATTAGAACAACTCGGTCCTGAATGCTGTGTTGTACTCCGTTGGTGAACAGTGTGTTTGTATTTGTGTGGATATTATATAATGCTTGCTGAAGTCTTCGTGTCGTTTTGTACAAGAATGTATTAAACGCTTCTTTAAAATGTTCCTCTTTACTTTCTCTGTGGTCGTTTGGTTCTGTGCTCGTTGTTCCTGCGGCGCCCCAGAGGGAAGGCAGCAGCCAACGGGGATCCTCATGAACAATAAACAGAATAATGAGACAGTGTTTGGCGGCTCACTGCCGCCATTCACCGCTCGCTCGCTCTCTCTCTCTCCAGCTGCACACCAACACTACATCAGTGATTCTGAGAGCGCGCGCGCACACACACACACACACGAACACACACACACACACACACACACAACACACACACACACACACACACACACACACACACACACACACACACACACACACACACACACACACACGCGCGTGTCTTATCTGTTTACGCTAGCCATTACACACGGTACTTGCTGTACCGGTGATATACAGATTATATATCAGAAGCCATTAGCTTGTTTGCGTGGTCCCGGGCCGATGTGTATGTGTGCCAATTTGTTTCATATCTCGTTACTTGGAGGGCAGTGAAACACACCAAGGATACGGCAACAGAAACCCACGTTCTGGTCCTTTAGCCCCATTAGTTACATGGTCCTTGGACATTAGTTGCACAGTTCTGGGACATTAATTGCACAGTATTAGGACATTAATTGCACAGTACTAGGACATTAATTGCACAGTACTAGGACATTAATTGCACAGTATTAGGACATTAATTGCACAGTATTAGGATATGAGGATTCCTTCACAGTGAGTTGTGCAAAACATATTTGCACTCACTGCACACATTCTGCAGCCACAGTGCAGTGAGCCAGCGGGGCCAGCTCTGCAGGGGGGTCGCGAGGGGGGCCCTTACCATTGAAGCCCTTGGGGGAGGCGTCGGGAGTAGGGGGGAGGCGGGAGGCGGAGGCCAGGATGGGGTCCAGGGCCTGGGCGCCCAGCGAAGAGGCCAGATGTTCGTCGGCGCCCAGCGGTCCGGTACAGAACCGGGTCATGGACTGGCCCAGAGAGGAGCTCACCTCCAACATGGCTGACGGGAGGAAGGAAAGGAGACAAGGAGACAAGGAGGACATAAGAGATGACGAGGGGGGGGGGGTTTGTTTGCATGTTGATGTGTTGATTCAGCACGCAAACGGTTGGTCAGAACAACCAGCTCATCCACATCACCATCATGAGACAACAACAACAACAAACACACTTCAACTCCAGGACTGTCAGAGGAATGGGTGCCCTGGTCATGCGGTACTGATGACATAATATCTTAATATGTGTGATAAACTAGAACCACTGTCAGCAGCAGATAGGATCAGGCCGTTTCAGCCTGACACGACCGGGTCCTTACACTACGTTAGTATCAGGGCCCCACAACGATCCGGGAATATTCCATTTACATTTACATTTAGATTGAGGGCATTTGTCAGACGCTTTTATCCAAAGCGACTTACAAAGAGTACATTTGTTGAAGGAGAGGCAGCAATATATCACTGTGGGACATAAAGATAAGAATAGAGCTGTTTTTTCGAGCCTTCATATTTACGAGGCTAATAGAACGACTTTCATAATTGCCAAGTTGTCTGCATAAGTAGCTGGCAGGCGTGTGATTCTAAGCATGTTACAACATCTGAGAACGAACAACAATGCTGAGTACCATTAATAAATGTCAAACGTACAAACATGCAGGTTAGTGCTGGGATTATCAGAGAGGGAGGGGGGTGCGGGGTTAATGCAGAGTCCAGGTGAACTCTGAACAGGTGGGTCTTGAGTCTCTTGTTAAGGAGGGGGGTTATGTAGAGTCCAGGTGAACTCTGAACAGGTGGGTCTTGAGTCTCTTGTTAAGGAGGGGGGTTATGTAGAGTCCAGGTGAGCTCTGAACAGGTGGGTTCTTGAGTCTCTTGTTAAGGAGGGGGGTTATGTAGAGTCCAGGTGAACTCTGTCTGAACAGTTGGGTCTTGAGTCTCTTGTTAAGGAGGGGGGTTATGTAGAGTCCAGGTGAACTCTGAACAGGTGGGTCTTGAGTCTCTTGTTAAGGAGGGGGTTATGTGAGAGTCCAGGTGAACTCTGAACAGGTGGGTCTTGAGTCTCTTGTTAAGGAGGGGGGTTATGTAGAGTCCAGGTGAACTCTGAACAGGTGGGTCTTGAGTCTCTTGTTAAGGAGGGGGGTTATGTAGAGTCCAGGTGAACTCTGAACAGGTGGGTCTTGAGTCTCCTGTTAAGGAGGGGGGGTTAGGAGTCCAGGTGAACTGAGCCCGGAGGCAGGATGGCGGTGTCAGTGTGTCGGTATGGCGAGCTATGGAATGAGGAGCGATCAGAGAGCAGTCGACACGTTGATCAACCGGATCTTCAGGTCAGGTGTGATGCTGCACACGTCACGCAGGACGGGGAGTTACGCTTTCGTTCTCCTTACCGTCGGCGAGCTCCGCTCCGAACACGATGCCTCTCGCCGCCGACACGCCCACGCAGTGCAGCAGCGCGTCGCGCCGCAGGTTGAAGTTGATGAGCGCCGCCTCCACGCCCACCTTGGCCATGCCCAGCCACAGCGCCACCTGCAGCGGCCGGCTCTCCATGAAGATGGCCACCACGTCGCCGGACGCCCAGCCCTGAGCGCGCGCCCAGTGCGCCACGGCGTTGGAGATGAGGTCCAGCTGGGCGAAGGTCCACGTCTCCCCCGTGGCCTCGTGGATCAATGCCGGCTTGTCCGGGTGCCGCTTCACCGTCTGCGCGAAGACGGTCGGGACGTTGCTGCCGTCGCGCATGTGGCGCCACAGGTCCACCTTGACCCTCAGCAGCACGTAGAGGCCCCTGGGGACAGAGGTCACGGGGGGTCACGGGGGGTCACAGAGCCGTCTGACTGACCGCATGCCGTGTAGAGGTGTGTCACGCTTACTTCATGTCCCGCTTGGCGGTGCGCGCCGCGATGTAGAAGTACCTCCAGCTGCGGGCGCCCAGGTAGAGGCCCACACCCGCCGCCAGGCTCCAGGGCCATGACATCCCGAGGACCCGCAGCAGACCCATAGCACCCAGGGAGGCTGATGCACCGACCACATGACGCATCCTGGGGGCGGCAGCGCAGACAGACCCTTCTCACGGCAGCACTGACAGACCCTTCTCACGGCAGCACTGACATACCCTTCTCACAGCACCACAGACAGACCCTTCTCACGGCAGCACTGACAGACCCTTCTCACAGCACCACAGACAGACCCTTCTCACGGCAGCACTGACAGACCCTTCTCACGGCAGCACTGACAGACCCTTCTCACAGCAGCACTGACAGAACAGGAAGTAACTAGAACGGGTTGCCGTTGGTAACCCGTTCTATCTATCTATCTATTCGACTGTAACAGGAAGTTACTTACGGCAGCAGTCGCTCAAGAGGTAAGAGCGGTTGTCTGGCAACAGGAAGGTCACTGGTTCGATCCGCGGGTTCCGCCTCCTAGCTAAGTGTGGCGGTGTCCCTGAGCAAGACACCACCTAACCCCTAACCTCCTGAGCAAGACACCACCTAACCCTACCTGCTCCTCCTAGCTAAGTGTGGAGGTGCCTGAGTGTGTGTGTGTGTTGTGTTGTGTGTGGAAGGGTGGGGTGTGTGTGTGTTGTGTGTGTGTTGTGTGTGTGTGTGTGTGTGCGTGTGTGTGTGCGTGTGTCTGCCTCCCCTCGCCGTCAGACGGGCTGTGCTGTGGTCGCTGGCCTGCTGCATTACTTGTACCTGGCGGCGTTCTGCTGGATGTTTCTGGAAGGCGTGCAGCTCTTCAGGATGGTGGTTATGGTCTTCAGCATACAGTACATGTTGTGTTAAATGCTAAGCTAACATGTAATGAAGGACATCTTTTCATCCACGGTATCGCTGCTGCCGCAGTGAAGTGACGATGACTTGAGAACGGTGCTGCTGTTGGCATGATGATATTTGACCATATTTAGTTGTTTTTGCTGTAGAGGGGGCAAAAAATACAACTGACGGGGGGGTCTAAGCCCCCTTAAGACCCCTCCTGGCGCCGGGCCTGCAGTGAGACCCACTGACACCGCTGCCGCCGTGCAGCCGCTAGCTAACAGGAGGGAAGGGAACGTTCCATGCTAGCAAGCGCGAGCAGTTTCTCACCGACAGGCCGAGTGACGACAGCCACACAGACACACAGCCACGCTGAGCGAATCCTTGAAGCTCTGGGGGCTTTTTGAATTAATGAGGAAAAGCTGCTAAGAATGTCTGTCTTTTGGGCTAAAAATAGCACCACCAAGGTGGTCTTCATCCGGGGGATGAACAGAACAGAGAAGATGAACAGAACAGAGAAACCTAGACATCGATCTTGATAGAGACGCCTATACATACATATATACATAATATATAGATATATCTCTGCGTGGTCCACGTGTGATGACCTGCTGAGCGCTGCTGGGGTTCCTGGGATCACAGCTTGATGTGTTTTCCAGCTGCTGGTTGAACTTGGAAGGCGGTTTCATGTGGAGTTTCTTCGGCCCGGTCTGCGTCATCATCACCGTGAGGACAATCAGACACAAACCAAACAATTTGAGGCGACAAGCGCCAACTATATTTCAAGCATGTCACTCTTATACACCCTTCAGATGTGTCTAAGAACATAATAAATATATAATAATCTAGTATGGTTATATACAATATAATAAAATCTATCGCGTATAGTGTGTCCTGAGTTGACTTGCACGAGTCGACATCTCCTCTCTTCCTTATCTTTCCCGGAATTTTTCCCACCACGCGAATAAGTGGAGAAGAGAAATGTGGCCAACGAACAGTTAATCGGGATCTGAATCGAGTTATAAACTAAAACGCCTTGAAAATCTTAGACAATCTTACTATTATCCACAAGAATCAAGTGAGTTGCGTACTGTGCTGCTGGACCTCGTGACCTTTGATCCCTCCGTCCACGTGGGTGAGTGTGCTCCAGATTAACGGCTCACGGTGGCCTCCCGCAGAGCGTTCACCATCACCGCCGTGGCCCAGCTGTGTGTCCTGGGCACCATGTGGATCTTCGGCTGCTTCCAGTTTCAGGGCGGCTCCGTCGTCGTGTCCTACCTGTTCACCATCGTCAACAGCCTGCAAGGGCTTCTGCTCTTTGTCATGCACTGCCTGCTCTTCAAACCGGTCCGTGGTGGTTCATTGTATACATCCATACATGTGTATATCTATCTCTCTATTTATCTGTTCATCTATTTCTCTATCTCTCTCGCAATCTCTATTTATCATGTGATTTAGGATATTAATTCATATGAATGCATAATAATAATAATCATAATATGTTGTGATAATAATAGAAATAATAAGAAGAATTGTTGTTGTTGTTATTCCATAAATATGCTTGACTTCCCTTATATGTACAATGGTGTGCATTAATAAATACTCTTACGCCCCCTTCAGGTAAGAGAGGAGTATGGGAAGTTATTCTCAAGGCTCTGCACACCACAGAAGAAGAAGTATTCAGAGTTCACGTCCTCCCAGTCAAGCAAAGGCCAGGTGAGAAGTGTATGTATCTACAGTCAAGTGGACGAATTGGGCAATAATGCAGCACGACACCGGCGTCATCACAGCAGCGGCAGCAGCGACGCGCCACTCGGGTGGAGCGTTGTTTGCACACGTTGCGCCAATGTGCTGACGTTCACATGTGATTCTTATGATATGTCAATATGAACACTGGACTCCAACGCAGCAATATGTTGTTCTTGTCTGGAAGTCACAGACAGTCAGCGGTCTGTATCGCCGCTCCGTACCAGGAGGGCCTCGTGGCTGAACCGTCGGCTCCTGTAGCACGCTGCCCTCGTTCAGTGCAGACGGCTACGTGTCCCCCGCTGCTGACGGACACTTTGTCCATTCGAGTGGTGTCTTAGTGCCCACGATGTTGTTGTATTCGTGTGTAGTCGTGCAGATAATTTAAGGCGTTGAGTGCGGTGAGTGGGCGTGTTGAAAGGCGCGGAGGGTGGCGATTCGTTGTGGTTTCCCCTTCCCCGCGGGGGCAAAAGAAGGCGCATTGTGAGGTTGGCTGTAAAATGGCGAATAGGTTGTTATGAATCACGTAGAACGGAGAAATCGGTTCCGAATGGGATTTTTTTTTCAAAAGAGGGAAGCTAATTAGTGAAAGCCCGCGTTGCCAAGTTGAGCATCTCGGTGACTTGGAGTCGAGACAATCTGCATAAAAACAATCTCCTTAAAGATGCCGTCTGTTCTCTGTTCCCCTCAGACTTCCAGGACCGCCCAGAACACGGGAGAGTCTCACATCTGAGGCCTTCAGGCTGTCCTCCACCACGGTTCAGTTCAGGACAGAAGGTCTATCAGTGGGTTGGTTGGACTGCAGTAGCGTGTTCTGTATCAGGGGGTCAGTGTCAGGTGTTGTGTGTTGTGTGTTGTGTGTGTGTTGTGTGTGTGTGTTGTGTGTGTGTTGTGTTGTGTGTGTGTGTGTGTGTGTGTGTGTGTGTGTGTGTTGTGTGTTGTGATGAATCAAACTAAACACACACTTACACTTGTGTACACCTGGTTTCAGCCTCCACACTCCACCGTGCTCCACACTGGGGGGGAAACAAAGAGAGATGTTGTCTCTAAACATGGAAACATTGATATTCATAATGTGCTGCATCATCACTTTGTACACAACATGAGTTACAGCTGTGTTTTGAAGACACTCCATCTAGCAGACATTGTCTCTGATAAGGGGAGAGATGGACTCACGGTTGAGAAACCACCTGTGTAAGAGCCTGACCTTTGCTAAGGCGGTTGCTGAGGGTTTGGGTTGTTTGTGGTGTGTATGCTGACTAGAGCGAGCGTTCACTATCATTCACGCGGGTACAGAGAGCAGCTATGTTAAAGCAACACACGACAACCTAGCTACACATCACAGCAACACATACAACTTCATCTTTGCTTCTAATAGTTGCTAGATTTGAATTGAAGGTCAAAAATAGGATACAGACATATGTTTAGGTTGTACATTTGTGTTTATAATGTTGTTTTGTATGAGATGTTTATGCTTTGATACTGTACTATAATGTATGTAATGCCATAATGGAGCTGTAGGATTGTTGATCAATCTCCTGTGTGGCGAGAGATCGTTATGAGCGACGGAGCGCGGAGGATGACTTGTGGAGAGACTGTGAGGAGCAGCCGAACAGGAGATGAAGATCCATACCTCAGCCTCCCGGTGTCAGATGTTGCGCCGATGCCGTTCACGGTCGCCTTGATGCTCCGCTGCTTCCTCTGTTAACTCTCCGACGCCACTCCTTTGCTGCACGCCGGCCCTCCAACGTGTGAAAGACGTTGACTTGTGCAATAAAACACAAATGATAAATGCTGCCTTTATGATTAGGAGGCCATACATACATTTTGTTCTGTTTAGAAATAGTAAAACAATTGCTTACAAGAAACCCATATGTGCTGAGAGAGAGAGAGAGAGAGAGAGAGAGAGAGAAGAGATGGGATGTCATGGGTAGCATAATGTATATGGAAAGTTTGGGGTGTTATGTGGTGTGTGTGTGGTTAATGAGTAGTGGTAGTGTTATATTATGTTAGCTTGTGGTGGTGATGTAGGAGTTGAACAGTACATATTATCATAGTAAAATAGTTATAAATGGTTACGTTGTGGTTGAGATGTGTGATTGGTAACATGGTTTAGTAGTAGCGATGGGCTGAACTTGGAGTTAGATGTCGGAATTGAGGTCATAGTCGGTACGATGTGGTGGGTGGTGTGTTGTGGGGCGTGGCGTGGTGGCTCAGTTGCGGTGTCTGGTGTGTGTGTAGTGGAGGAGCAACGAAGGCATAGAGGATGACATCGAGGAGAAAAATTTGTATACGGAGTTGAAGCTGGCGTGAAAGATCTCGACAGCCAGGTAGTAAATGCGACGAGATGAGCTGACATCTTTTAGCACTATTAAATCATTTTATCTACTAGACTGCGTCCAAGAGCGAGGACAGGTTCTAACGAACCTCCCCTGTATGGTGGAAGTAACGCATGTGTGTGGTGATGAGGGGGCAAGTGGAGTGTGAGCACGAGTGTTGTGTCGGTGCTGCTTCATGTCTGTTTTGGTCTACTTCCCTCGGCCTGCATATCACATAACGCAGGAACACCCGATTGCGCTTTTGTGAGACTACCATACAGGGGGCTGACCCCTGTTAACAGAGATTTTTCTATTGCGATGTGCTAGGAGTTAAGCACTGCGAAGGTCAGACTTTTAGAGCTGAGGGTAAGATGCGCATACGAAGTGATGCGATTAACTGGACAAGACCAATGTCGTCGCATCAGCACACACTCGGTTAGCATACCAACGGCAGACGTAGATAGAGGTCAACTCATTGGTATTCTGCTCACGGGCCGAGTGTCTCAAGTGGCCCATCTCGACCAGGATGTTCTTCTGGACCTCTCTGTGAGCTCTGAGCTCCCATGATCCTCTCTGGCTCTGTCTCCTCGCTCAGCAAGCACCACATGGGTCGTCACAGCGTTTGGCCGCTTGTGCATCTTAGACAAGACAGAATAATTCAGTGGCTGCTAAAGGGAGATAAAGCAAGCCGTTACGAGAGCAGTTTGGACTGTTTGTTTGGAATTGTAAAGATAGTTTGGCATCACTTATTTCGTTGTTTTTCTAATTGACAAAATGGTATTTAGTTGATTCAATTATCTATCTTTAGTCCTCCTCAATAGTCCTGGTGTAGAGGTTACGGAAGGAAATGTTCTCCTGAGTTTGCATCCGATTGGAGCCCCGTCCCGGACCCCTGGACTCACATCTCACTCAGGAAAGCGGTCCAGTTCGCTGGGCTCTCCTTAACACAAACAGGCTCTCTTTGAGACAAAGCAACTTGTGCTCTGAATCACACGCTCAAGGGTTCAATCGCCCAAAGAGAGGCTTGGGGACAAACAGACCCTTTGAACAGCAGGAGGACACACAAGGCTTTGTCGCTTCACGCACTAAATATAGTAACATTACATTAAGACTCGTCGCTTACCTTTGGCATCTGTAGAGCGTCGAGCAGTACTCTACAACCACTGTTATTGAGTCCACTGTGAATCACTAGCAATTATTACATCTGTACCTGTACATTCATGAGGTAACTCATGAATGCCTGGAATATAATATGGCTGTTTAAGTCCTCTCTGTGGCATAACCTTTTCAAAATAAAAATCTCTATTTATATATTACTTACTTTGTTTTCATTTTGTATTATTGGTTTAAGCTTTGATAGAAGCCCACGAATAGGCAGTACTTTTATATGTAGACCTTTTTTTATCTATTGTTATTGAGACGGGTATTTTGGTCTCACTTATGATGGAGTGTTTTTTTATATATATATATATATATATATATATATATACGTCAGTGTTTTTATTTTACTTTCCGTCAAGGACTCGGCCATGCGGTCAACAAGTAAAATAAAATACAGATAAAGAATTAAGCAATAAATCAACATGCAATACAGTACAGTGAGTGACAGCAGTAGTTTCCATTGCAGCCACCAGCTGGGTGAGAGGTCAACCACAGAGAGGTAAACCACACAGAGAGGTCAACCACACAGAGAGGTCAACCACACAGAGAGGTCAACCACACAGAGAGGTCAACCACACAGAGAGGTCAACCACACAGAGAGGTCAACCACACAGAGAGGTCAACCACAGAGAGGTCAACCACACAGAGAGGTCAACCACACAGAGAGGTGAGAGGTGCTGTACTGTACTGTACACACTCCTATAAGATAAATCTCCTGTCCAATCGGATCGCACGACGGCTTGACGGGCGTCCGGCGCGTCCAATGGCTGCGGCGTTGTGGGCGGCGCCCCCTCTTCCCGCCGCCGCCGCCAGTCAGCAGCAGCAGTGGTAGCCACGCCCACCCAACATGGCAATAAATCAACATGCAATACAGTACAGTAACATAGGCAATAAATCAACATGCAATACAGTACAGTGAGTGACAGCAGTAGTTTCCATTGCAGCCACCAGCTGGGTGAGAGGTCAACCACAGAGAGGTAAACAACAGAGCGGTCAACCACACAGAGAGGTCAACCACAGAGAGGTAAACCACACAGAGAGGTCAACCACACAGAGAGGTCAACCACATAGAGAGGTCAACCACACAGAGAGGTCAACCACACAGAGAGGTCAACCACAGAGAGGTCAACCACACAGAGAGGTCAACCACACAGAGAGGTGAGAGGTGCTGTACTGTACTGTACACACACTCCTATAAGATAAATCTCCCGTCCAATCGGATCGCACGACGGCTTGACGGGCGTCCGGCGCGTCCAATGGCTGCGGCGTTGTGGGCGGCGCCCCCTCTTCCCGCCGCCGCCGCCAGTCAGCAGCAGCAGCGGTAGCCACGCCCACCCAACATGGCAGCGGAGTGAGTCTGGCGCCGAGCTGCCGTCCCGACGCTCCCAGTTCGGCACAGATACACGTTATTATCACGTTATTAACACGTTATTAACACGTTATTAACGGATTTAAGACAGCATTAACATACAAGCACTTTATTATTTATACCGTAGACGTGTCGTGTCTCAGGATAGGACGTGAATTATGTGCGTTTAGTCCGCGGCGGCTTCCTACAAACTACTACAACTACTACTGGACGACTGTCTGTCTGACTGTAGGTCTGTCTGTCTGTCTGTAGGCCTGACTGACTGTCTGTCTGTAGGTCTGACTGACTGTCTGTCTGTCTGACTGACTGTCTCTCTGTCTGTAGGTCTGTCTGACTGTCTGTAGGTCTGACTGACTGTCTGTAGGTCTCTCTGTCTGTAGGTCTGTCTGTCTGCTTGTCTCTCTGTCTGTAGGTCTGCCTGCCTGTCTGCCTCTCTGTCTCTCTCTCTGCCTGTCTCTCTCTCTGTCTGTCTGCCTGCCTGCCTGTCTCTGTGATCCACATTTGTGCAAAGTTGGCGCAAAGTGACAGCGACGCCGTGTTTGGTTGTATGAAGAGGTAAGTGTTATTATTATATTATTATGAGTGTTCATATTCTGAAGCCTTCACATATTTGAACCTGCAAGAGTCACGTCTGCATTGATTGGTTGATTGACTGATTGACTGATTGACTGATTGACTCACACTCAAACACAACTCGGTGATCTATTCACTAGATTTCATGTGACACCCTATTGGCACCCTACTTGAAGACTCTTCACAGATCAGTCAGTAGCAGGGTAAAGTTAAATGGTAAATGTATTGTATTTATACATCGCTTTTATCCAAAGTGCTTCACAGTATTGCCTCACATTCACCCATTCATACACCGACGGCGGTGTCAACCATGCAAGGTAACAACCAACACGTCAGGAGCAGGTAGGGTTAGGTGGTGTCTTGCTCAGGGACACCTCCACACTTAGCTAGGAGGAGCAGGTAGGGTTAGGTGGTGTCTTGCTCAGGGACACCTCCACACTTAGCTAGGAGGAGCAGGTAGGGTTAGGTGGTGTCTCGCTCAGGGACACCTCCACACTAGCTAGGAGGAGCAGGTAGGGTTAGGTGGTGTCTTGCTCAGGGACCACCTCCACACTTAGCTAGGAGGAGCAGGTAGGGTTAGGTGGTGTCTTGCTCAGGGACACTTCCACACAATCACCACACCACACACACACACACACACACACACACACACACTACACACACACAACCACACACACACACACACACACACACACACACACACACACACACACACACACACACACACACACACACACCTCCACACTTAGCTAGGAGGAGCAGGTAGGGTTAGGTGGTGTCTTGCTCAGGGACACCTCCACACTTAGCTAGGAGGAGCAGGTAGGGTTAGGTGGTGTCTTACTCAGGGACACCTCCACACTTAGCTAGGAGGAGCAGGTAGGGTTAGGTGGTGTCTTGCTCAGGGACACCTCCACACTTAGCTAGGAGGAGCAGGTAGGGTTAGGTGGTGTCTTGCTCAGGGACACCTCCACACTTAGCTAGGAGGAGCAGGTAGGGTTAGGTGGTGTCTTGCTCAGGGACACCTCCACACTTAGCTAGGAGGAGCAGGTAGGGTTAGGTGGTGTCTTGCTCAGGGACACCTCCACACTTAGCTAGGAGGAGGAGCAGGCAGGGTTAGGTGGTGTCTTGCTCAGGGACACCTCCACACTTAGCTATCTCCCCTCTCTCTCTCTCTCTCTCTCTCTCTCTCTCTCTCCCCCTCTCTCTCTCTCTCTCTCTCTCTCTCTCTCTCTCTCTCTCTCTCTCTCTCTCTCTCTCTCTCTCTCTCGTTCTCTCTCTCTCTCTCTCTCTCATCTTTGAACACAGCGTTATGTTGGCTGCTGGCTGATTACGCTCTCTCTCCTACTGTCTCTCTACCTCTCTCACCTGCTCTCTCTCTCTCAGCCTCTCCCCTCTGTCTGCCGTTGACCTGTTTTGGTCCGAACCACCCTCCACACTTAGCTAGAAACCAACACGTCAGGAGCAGGTAGGGTTAGGTGGTGTCTTGCTCAGGGACACCTCCACACTTAGCTAGGAGGAGCAGGTAGGGTTAGGTGGTGTCTTGCTCAGGGACACCTCCACACTTAGCTAGGAGGAGCAGGTAGGGTTAGGTGGTGTCTTGCTCAGGGACACCTCCACACTTAGCTAGGAGGAGCAGGTAGGGTTAGGTGGTGTCTTGCTCAGGGACACCTCCACGCTTAGCTAGGAGGAGCAGGTAGGGTTAGGTGGTGTCTTGCTCAGGGACACCTCCACACTTAGCTAGGAGGAGCAGGTAGGGTTAGGTGGTGTCTTGCTCAGGGACACCTCCACACTTAGCTAGGAGGAGCAGGTAGGGTTAGGTGGTGTCTTGCTCAGGGACACCTCGAGCGCTGACTCACCTCCACACTTTAGGCTGAGGGGAGGGCTCACGCAGGTAAGGGTGATGAGGGTGTGTACTTAACTCGAGGAACACGCTCCACGTTAAGGACGTAGGAGAGGCCAAAAGGGGTAATAGGGGTTAAGGGTGGTGTACTGTGCTCGGAGGGCGAGCATGCCTTTGTGTAAACTCGCGAGCCCTACTTGTAACTATCAGCGTCCCATGCCAACTTAGATTAGCCTAGTGGACGAAGCAGGTACGGGTTTTTATGAGCTGGTGTCTGCGCTTGCAGTGGGAGCAACCCATCACCACTTAGTAGAGGGGGGGAGGGCGAGGTAGGGTGGAGGTGGGTGGTGGACTGCATTAATATATCGCTTTAGAGTCGCCTCACATTCACACACAGACGGCGGTGTCAACCATGCAATGGGTAACAACCAACCGTCAGGAGCAGGTGGGGTTAGGTGGTGTATTGCTGCAGGGACACCCTTCCACCACTTAGCTAGAGGAAGCAGTAGGTTAGGTGGTGGTCTTGCTCAGGGACACCTCCACACTTAGCTAGGAGGAGCAGGTAGGGTTAGGTGGTGTCTTGCTCAGGGACACCTCCACACTTAGCTAGGAGGAGCAGGTTAGGGTTAGGTGGTGTCTTGCTCAGGGACACCTCCACACTTAGCTAGGAGGAGCAGGTAGGGTTAGGTGGTGTCTTGCTCAGGGACACCTCCACACTTAGCTAGGAGGAGGCAGGTAGGGTTAGGTGGTGTCTTGCTCAGGGACACCTCCACACTTAGCTAGGAGGAGCAGGTAGGGTTAGGTGGTGTCTTGCTCAGGGACACCTCCACACTTAGCTAGGAGGAGCAGGTAGGGTTAGGTGGTGTCTTGCTCAGGGACACCTCCACACTTAGCTAGGAGGAGCAGGTAGGGTTAGGTGGTGTCTTGCTCAGGGACACCTCCACACTTAGCTAGGAGGAGCAGTAGGGTTAGGTGGTGTCTTGCTCAGGGACACCTTCCACACTTAGCTAGAGGAGCAGGTTAGGGTTAGGTGGTGTTTCCTCAGGGACCACCTCCATCACTTTACGCCTAGGGAGGAGGAGCAGGTAGGGTTAGGTGGTGTCGTTGCCAGGGACGTAACTCCACACTTAGCTAGGAGGAGCAGGTAGGTAGGGTGGTGTCCTGCTCAGGGACACCTCCACACTTAGCTAGGGAGGGAGCAGGTAGTTAGGTGGTGTCTTTACCTCAGGGACAGCCCATCCACACTTAGCTAAGGAGGAGCAGGTAGGGTAGGTGGAGTCATGCTCAGGGACACCCCACACTTAGCTAGGAGGAAGCCAGGTAGGCGGTTTAGGTGGTGTCCTGCTGAGGACACTACCACACTTAGCTAGGAGGCAGCAGGTAGGTGTTAAGGTGGTGTCTTGCTCAGGGACCCTACCCACTTAGCTAGGAGGAGCAGGTAGGGTTAAGGTGGTGTCGTTGCTGAGGGACACCTACCACACCTTAGCTAGGGCAGCAGCAGCGTAGGGTTTAGGGTGGTGTCTTGCTCAGGGTACACCTCCACACTTAGCTAGGAGCGAGCAGGGTAGGGTTAGGCGTTGTCGTTGCTTCAGGGACACCTCACACACTTACTAGGAGGAGCAGGAGGCGTAGGTGGTGTCTGCTCAGGGACACCTCCCACCACTTAGCTAGGAGGGAGCAGGTCAGAGGGTTTAGCGTGGTGTATTGGCTCAGGGACACGTCCCACACTTAGTTAGGAGGCAGGAGCAGGTAGGCGTTTAAGGTGGTGTTTGCCTCGAGGGACACCTACCCACTTAGCTAGGAGGAGGCAGGTAGGGTTAGGTGGTGTCCTTGCTCGGTGGAACGACCTCCACACTTAGCTCAGGCAGGTATGGCAGGTAGGGTTAGGTGGTGGTCCTTGCTCAGGGGACACCCTCCCACACTTAGCTAGGAGCAGGTAGGGTTAGGTGGTGTCTTGCTCAGGGACACCTCCACACTTAGCTAGGAGGAGCAGGTAGGGTTAGGTGGTGTCTTGCTCAGGGACACCTCCACACTTAGCTAGGAGGAGCAGGTAGGGTTAGGTGGTGTCTTGCTCAGGACACCTCCACACTTACTAGGAGGAGCAGGTAGGGTTAGGTGGTGTCTTGCTCAGGGACACCTCCACACACTTAGCTAGGAGGAGCAGGTAGGGTTAGGTGGTGTCTTGCTCAGGGACACCTCCACACTTAGCTAGGAGGGAGCAGGTAGGGTTAGGTGGTGTCTTGCTCAGGGACACCTCCACACTTAGCTAGGAGGAGCAGGTAGGGTTAGGTGGTGTCTTGCTCAGGGACACCTCCACACTTAGCTAGGAGGAGCAGGTAGGGTTAGGTGGTGTCTTCCTCAGGGACACCTCAAACAACAGAGGAGCAGGTAGGGTTAGGTGGTGTCTTGCTCGGGACA
>PIJE02002142.1:0-10523 GCA_002895965.2 Coryphaenoides rupestris
GCTACCCTAACTCTGAACTCTAACTCTGAACTCTAACTCTGAACTCTAACTCTGAACTCTAACTCTGAACTCTAAACCAAACCTAAAAGCCAGAGGGATAAGACCTAATAAAAGAAAAAAAAAAAAAAAAAGAAGAAAAAAAAAAGAAAAAGAAAAAAGAAAAAGAAAAAAGAAAGAAAAAAGAAAAGAAAAAAAAGAAGAAAAGGAAAGAAATAAATAAAAAGAAAGAAATAAAAAAGAAATAAAAAGAAAAAAGAAAGAGAAAAAAGAAGAAAGAAAAAAAGAAGAAAGAAAAAGAAGAAAAAGAAGAAAGAAAAAGAAGAAAAAAAGAAAGAGGAGAAGAAGAAGAAGAAAAAGAGAATGAAAAGAAGAAGAAAAAGGACTAACTCTGAACTCTAACTCTGAACCCTAACTCTGAACTCTAACTCTGAACCCTAACTCTGAACTCTAACTCTGAACTCTAACTCTGAACTCTAACTCTGAACTCTAACTCTGAACTCTAACTCTGAACCCTAACTCTGAACTCTAACTCTGAACTCTAACTCTGAACTCTAACTCTGAACTCCTAACTCTGAACTCTAACTCTGAACTCTAACTCTGAACTCTAACTCTGAACCCTAACTCTGAACTCTAACTCTGAACTCTAACTCTGAACTCTAACTCTGAACTCTAACTCTGAACTCTAACTCTGAACTCTAACTCTGAACTCTAACTCTGAACTCTAAACCAAACCTAAAAGCCAGAGGGATGGCAAGACAGTACTTATGGTTTTTTTCCTTTCATCCCATTTTTATTACATATTACATTTATTACAAATATTGTATCCAACCTGCATCAAACCTCCCTATCGTTTATTGACTATGTTGCGCTATGCAGTATCACATGATGTCATATTATATGTTGATAGGTTTTCATCAGTAAAGAACTGTTGGGAGTTGTGGATGGATTAATGGTGTGGGCCAGTAACTTTCCACTCTGCTGTGTGGCCTACGTGACGAGTTAGCTGTTTGACCTACATGACTAGTTAACTGTTTGACCTACGTGACTAGTTAACTGTTTGACCTACGTGACTAGTTAACTGTTTGACCTACGTGACTAGTTAACTGTTTGACCTACGTGACTAGTTAACTGTTTGACCTACGTGACTAGTTAACTGTTTGACCTACGTGACTAGTTAACTGTTTGACCTACGTGACTAGTTAACTGTTTGACCTACGTAACTAGTTAACTGTTTGACCTACGTGACTAGTTAACTGTTTGACCTACGTGACTAGTTAACTGTTTGACCTACGTGACTAGTTAACTGTTTGACCTACGTGACTAGTTAACTGTTTGACCTACGTGACTAGTTAACTGTTTGACCTACGTGACTAGTTAACTGTTTGACCTACGTGACTAGTTAACTGTTTGACCTACGTGACTAGTTAGCTGTTTGACCTACGTGACTAGTTAACTGTTTGACCTACGTGACTAGTTAACTGTTTGACCTACGTGACTAGTTAGCTGTTTGACCTACGTGACTAGTTAGCTGTTTGACCTACGTGACTAGTTAACTGTTTGACCTACGTGACTAGTTAACTGTTTGACCTACGTGACTAGTTAGCTGTTTGACCTACGTGACTAGTTATCTGTTTGACCTACGTGACTAGTCAGCTGTTTGACCTACGTGACTAGTTAGCTGTTTGACCTACGTGACTAGTTAGCTGTTTGACCTACGTGACTAGTTAGCTGTTTGACCTACGTGACTAGTTAGCTGTTTGACCTACGTGACTAGTTAGCTGTTTGACCTACGTGACTAGTTAGCTGTTTGACCTACGTGACTAGTTAGCTGTTTGACCTACGTGACTAGTTAGCTGTTTGACCTACGTGACTAGTTAGCTGTTTGACCTACGTGACTAGTTAGCTGTTTGACCTACGTGACTAGTTAGCTGTTTGACCTACGTGACTAGTTAACTGTTTGACCTACGTGACTAGTTAACTGTTTGACCTGTCTGTCCCGTGGAAGGTCTCAACGTGAGACCTTGCTGTCCCTGCTTCCTGGTCTGGGGCATGGAGACCCACATCTCTGTGGGTCACGTGAGGCCGTGGTATCCCTGCTTCAAGTTAACTGTCTGTCTGTCTGTTACATATCCACGTGGGGCCCGGGGTCCTGTCTGTCTGTCTGTTACATCTCCACGTGGGGCCCGGGGTCCTGTCTGTCTGTCTGTTACATATCCACGTGGGGCCTGGGGTCCTGTCTGTCTGTCTGTTACATATCCACGTGGGGCCCGGGGTCCTGTCTGTCTGTCTGTTACATATCCACGTGGGGCCCGGGGTCCTGTCTGTCTGTCTGTTACATATCCACGTGGGGCCCGGGGTCCTGTCTGTCTGTCTGTTACATCTCCACGTGGGGCCCGGGGTCCTGTCTGTCTGTCTGTTACATATCCACGTGGGGCCTGGGGTCCTGTCTGTCTGTCTGTTACATATCCACGTGGGGCCCGGGGTCCTGTCTGTCTGTCTGTTACATATCCACGTGGGGCCCGGGGTCCTGTCTGTCTGTCTGTTACATATCCACGTGGGGCCCGGGGTCCTGTCTGTCTGTCTGTTACATATCCACGTGGGGCCCGGGGTCCTGTCTGTCTGTCTGTTACATATCCACGTGGGGCCCGGGGTCCTGTCTGTCTGTCTGTTACATATCCACGTGGGGCCTGGGGTCCTGTCTGTCTGTCTGTTACATATCCACGTGGGGCCCGGGGTCCTGTCTGTCTGTCTGTTACATATCCACGTGGGGCCCGGGGTCCTGTCTGTCTGTCTGTTACATATCCACGTGGGGCCCGGGGTCCTGTCTGTCTGTCTGTTACATATCCACGTGGGGCCCGGGGTCCTGTCTGTCTGTCTGTTACATATCCACGTGGGGCCCGGGGTCCTGTCTGTCTGTCTGTTACATATCCACGTGGGGCCCGGGGTCCTGTCTGTCTGTCTGTTACATATCCACGTGGGGCCTGGGGTCCTGTCTGTCTGTCTGTTACATATCCACGTGGGGCCCGGGGTCCTGTCTGTCTGTCTGTTACATATCCACGTGGGGCCCGGGGTCCTGTCTGTCTGTCTGTTACATATCCACGTGGGGCCCGGGGTCCTGTCTGTCTGTCTGTTACATCTCCACGTGGGGCCCGGGGTTAGGGTTAGGCTATATGTAAATGCTCCTCTTGTTGTCCCATACTAACTGTATAGATGCTCTGTGTGTCTTAATAAACTTTGAATCATTCCTGGTGATGCTGTCTTGTGTCACATTGATTCCTGAGCTCGCTGCTTTGCTACAGACAATCCAGAACCTGAACCTGAACCTGAAGGTGTGCCGCATATGGATGGTGCGCGTGATCCCGACTGTAACCGTTATTGATTATACCGTTATTGATTATAACGTTATTGATTATAATGTTGTTGATTATACCGTTATTGATTATACAGTGTAATGATTATACCGTTATTGTGTCAGAGTTAGAGTTCAGAGTTAGAGTTCAGAGTTAGAGTTCAGAGTTAGAGTTCAAGTTCAAGTTGTTTATTTGTCATTCATTCACATCCGTAGTATACAAGAACAAAATGGTGTTTCTCACGGACCAAGGTGCTAACACATATAAAAATACAACATGAGGAAATCAACAACATTACAAAAACCTGTGTGGTGCATGTGGTTGGTGGCCTAATGAGCCTGACCTGGCCCTGTAGGATCTGGGGGTGCGTTGGGCACCCCGGGTTAAGTCAGCCACCAGTACACACATTCAAGAGTGCTAGCATGCTAGATAGCATTTACCATCTGCTCAATATCATATTACATACAACTTTACAATAAACCGGACTTTAACCACAACTAAAGCCACTTCGGTGGCATTGTAGCACAAGCTATGCTACACTGTGTAGAAACATAGTGATCCGCATATGTAAACATAGTGCATAGCGGAAACTATAAGAATAGCATTAATATAAGTAATGCCTCACTAGTGACCTCAGGTAATTATACATTTACATTGACATTCTTACTCAGGTAATTATACATTGTATAGGTAGGATTAGTATAGGATAGTATGGATAGTATAGGTAGTTAGGGTGCAGAGATAGCAGTGATCTCCACGCTAACCATAATCTTGTGTTGCCCCCAGTTCCTCCTAAGAAGATGCAGCCAGGGATGGTGCAGTGCAGCCTGGTCCAGGCCAGTGTGGCCACCATGCAGAACCCAATGGGCTGCAGCCTCCCACGGCTCTCTGTGACGCCACGGCCGGCTAGCATGGTGGCTAGCATGGACGGTGTGGCGGAGGGCACCGTCACCTTCACGGTGATGAAGTGGAAGACTGTGCTGGCCGTGTTTGTCGTGGTCGTGGCTTACCTGGTGGCAGGGGGGCTCTTGTTCAGTGCCCTGGAGCAGCCCTTCGAGAGCAACCAGAAGATCACCATCACGGCAGAGAAAGCTGCGTTCCTTGAGCGCCACAGCTGCGTGACGCCGGCTGAGCTAGAGGCCCTCATCAAGGTAGGAGGCTGGTCCCTTGTGGGGACTCAGGTCCTCTGAAAGAGGAGTCTGCATCGATCTGATGCTATTCCAGCTCCACACTCCACCGCCTGCAACCAGACACACACCACAGAGTCAAAAGAAGAAGTCAAATCAAACCAAAGTGCTTGCATGTCCCACACACAGACCTCTGAAGTCCTTGAAGGGAGAAAAACTAAAGGTAGAATGAATTAAAAACATGTCAAATTAAATTGAAAAAGAACAATAATTTATGGATCTAATTTGACACTTTCTCTTCATTAGTTTGCAAAAGACAAGGTTCATTCTAAAGCACTTCAACAAAGTACTTGATGACATCAAGGGCAATCAGTCCGGGGGATCAAGACATCCTGTCTTTGCTAAACCATCCGTTACCGATAGAAGTTGTCAAAATGACTTCCTTGTACACATTCTGCCATACCGCACTGCATTTAGTGTGAACGCTGGACTCAATTTTAACAATATAGAAATGTGGTCTTCCTGATGAGAGTAATTGTACTTCAGTGTTATGTTGCAAGTGGCAGCCTGCTGGAAGTGAGTGTTCTCTGTAGTACCTACCCTCCTTAAGGCACCTGCCACTCAAGTCAAATATGATTTCATTCTCGGAATACAAAGCCAATACATTTTTTCTTTGTTCGATTTAGGATTTTATTGGCTAATTAATCTCCATATTATGTATTCTGAGAGATCCCCTTTGACAGTTTTTATACAGGATTACATATTAATGAATTTTGTCCAGAGACTACTGTGAGGCCATTCAATTTCAATCCTTAATGTGCCAAATATAGAATAGAGATAGAGAGACAGGGAGAGAGAGGGAGCGAGAGAGAGAGAGAGAGAACGCGAGGGTGGGAGAGAGGGAGAGATAGAGAGACAGGGAGAGAGAGAGAGAGAGAGAGAGAGAGAGGGGTGGGAGGGAGAGGGAGAGATAGAGATGTAGAGACAGGGAGAGAGAGAGAGCGAGAAAGAGAGGGAGAGATAGAGAGAGAAGGAGGGAGAGAGGGGGAGAGGGAGAGAGAGAGAGAACGAGAAAGAGAGGGAGGGAGATAGGGAGAGAGAGGGAGAGATAGAGAGACAGGGAGAGAGAGAGAGAGAGAGAGAGCGAGAAAGAGAGGGAAGGAGAGAGAGGGAAGAATAGAGAGAGAAGGAGGGAGAGACAGAGAGACTGGGAGAGAGAGAGAGAGAGAGAGAGAGAGAGAAAGAGGGAGAGATAGAGATAGAGAGACAGGGAGAGAGAGAGAGAGAGAGAGAGAGATAGAGAGAGAAGGAGGGAGAGACAGAGAGAAAGAGGGAGAGAGAGGGAGAGATAGAGAGACAGGGAGAGAGAGAGAGCGAGAAAGAGAGGGAGGGAGAGGGAGAGAGCGAGAAAGAGAGGGAGGGAGAGGGAGAGAGAGAGAAAGAGAGGGAGGGAGGGAGAGAGAGGGAGAGAAGGAGAGAGAGGAGAGAGAGAGAGATTTTTTTTTTTGATTTTTTAAAAAAACATTTATTAACATTTAACTCATAGTACCACTATTCAGGACAAAGACACAAAATTATTACTTTTCTTCCAATAAATACAATATTTTATAGAAAAGCAGTGCTAAAAATTAATTTACCATCCTCAATATCATCTACAGAACAGATTATATGTTTATAGCACCATATCTCCTCAAACTCTTCCAGACTATTCATGGCCCTATAAAATCTAAAATCCACCCATACCCTGGCCTTCAATAAAATCACAAATAAAGGCACTATCTCAAGACAAGAAACATTTTCTATTTTACTTTTTCTGTTCTTGTAAATAGAAAGCTTTGCCGTCCCCACCACAAAATTTATTAGCTTCCACTTCCATGCATTTTCTCTTCGATACCCAGCACCAAAAATAAAACTCGTTATGGACCATTCACAATCGAACTCCATAAAAAGAGCATTTAACATTTCAAACAAAGGCTCCAGCTTTCTGCATTCTGCAAAACAGTGAAACACAGTTTCTGGCTCGTCACAGAAAGGACATTTACTAGAAACGGCAGGATTAATTTTAGCTAGGAAAACATTACTAGCCAATGCTCCATGCAAAATCCGCCATTGAAGATCACCTGATCTCTTACTTAAAGGGGCTTTATAAAAAACCCTCCATACTGGCGCTACTTTGTTATCAACACTTAGTTTGTCTCTCCACACTGTATCATTTTTACCATCCAGTTTCTTTTTGTTTAAGGCCTTCACACAGTATCTGTACAACTGTTTTCCATTTGACATGTATAAATCACCATTTTCAACATATTTAGATTCAAGTAACGGTCCTTTTAGTCCATCCAAGCCTACATCAAATCCCAGCTCTGGAAAAGGATCATCTCGATCTGGTGTCTCTAAATCGCTGCTATAGTCCCGCAGCATTCCCATTTCCTCCGTGGTCAGTTCAGTAATCCATGAATTGAGAAAACCTCTGGTGTAGCGATGAGACTTGAAGCCAAGTAGGGATGCCACCTCCCCTGTATTAAAGAGTCCAGGACCCGCAGCTTCCACAATATGTTTCAATTGAATATGTCCAGTTTCACACAGCCTGCGATTAAGACCAGGGGCAGTCCTGTCCTGTATATCCATCCTGGACCCATGCACCAAAGGTTCTTCTAGAAGCCAGAACAGCGAGGATGTAGGCTCAATCCGACTCCATCTGAAACAGTTCCAAGCTCTGAACAATCCCTGGTAAAACAGAGGTAAGTTATCCAGCCGTATTTGCCTTGAATCTAAAAGAAAAATAGAAGCATCCAACCCTAAATTGGCTGTTCTTCTTAAAATAGCACTTGTTAAGTCTCTCCATACAACATTTGTTCCTAATAAGTAACGTTGTACAAATTGCAACCTGAAAGTTGTTAACCTGCTGGAAAGATGCACAAGTCCCTGTCCCCCTTCTTCCTTAGTTAAAAACAATACGCTCTGAGAAACCCAATGAAGTTTATCCCAGAAGAAATCAACCAGGACAGCTTGTACTTCCTGTAGCAATCCAGCAGGTGGCTCCATACATGCTACTTTGTGCCACAAAGTGGAAGACACTAAATTATTGATAACCAGGGCTCGGCCTCTGTATGACATTTGTGGTAAAAGCCATCTCCACTTCGCCAATTTGGCTTTTACTCTGTCCAACACCCCATCCCAGTTTTTCTTTACTATATCTTGCGCTCCCAGATAAATCCCAAGATACTTCAAGCCATCTCTTTTCCATTTCATACCTTCTGGGAGGCTGGGTAAACCAACCGACCAATTTCCCACTGCCAAAGCTTCACTTTTACCCCAATTTACTCTCGCTGAGGAGAACTTCCCAAAATTTGTGACAATCTCTCCTAATCTATCAATGTCTTCCTGTCGCTGAATAAAAACAATAAGGTCATCGGCATAAGCAGACAAAACATATTTTGTGTCAAACGTAGGTACAACCAGACCACTTATACAGGATCGTATTTTCTGTAATAATGGTTCTAATGAAATTGCGTACAACATTCCTGACATGGAACAGCCCTGCCTGATACCTCTACACACTTTAAAAGGTCTACTTAACTCCCCATTTATTTTCAATACACTCTCGATATCCTCGTACATTACCTTGATCATGGCAATAAAACCAGTGCTGAGGCCAAACCTTTCCATGAGCTTCCATAGGTACTGGTGCTCAACCCGGTCGAAAGCCTTTTCCTGATCCAAAGATAAGAGACCAGTTTCCAAACCCAAAGAGCTAGAGACTTCCAAAATATCTCTAATTAAAGACACATTATCAAAGACTGACCTACCGGGCACACAGTATGTTTGGTCTCGGTGAATGATGTATTCCATTGCTTTTTTCAGTCTGTTGGCCAAAACTTTGGACAGCATCTTATAGTCAACACACAGGAGAGAGACAGGTCGCCAGTTCTTTATCTCCTGAAGGTCACCTTTCTTTGGTAGCAGTGTAAGCACTGCTCTCCTGCAGCTCTGTGGTAGTAAAAGGTTCTCGAAACTCTCATTAAAAACCCCTAAAATGTCTTCACACATCTCAGGCCAGAAAGCTCTGAAAAACTCCACCGGAAGTCCATCAATCCCGGGGGCTCTTCCCCCCTCCATACTCTGCAGAGCTGCCCACATCTC
This sequence comes from Coryphaenoides rupestris, assembly GCA_002895965.2. Classification (NCBI taxonomy): domain Eukaryota; kingdom Metazoa; phylum Chordata; class Actinopteri; order Gadiformes; family Macrouridae; genus Coryphaenoides; species Coryphaenoides rupestris. Next base: position 8,621 of record PIJE02002142.1, read on the forward strand.
GTCTAGGTGCAGAGGACCATCCACTTCCGAGTTGACCTCCTCTGGGAGCCGAGACAGATCATCACAGAAGGAATCAAACAATACATCATTTTCTTCATATTCACGAGTAAACAGTTCACTGTAAAAATCCACTGCTCTCCGTCGTATTGCTGAATGCTCGGTCAGCAACTGTCCATTTTCAGAATGAAGGGCATGAATTTGCCTGCTCTGTCCATTTTTCTTCTCCAAGCTAAAGAAAAATTTCGACGGAGAGTCCATCAGAGTAGCACTCTGAAAACGGGACCTGACCAATGCGCCCTGTGCCCTAGATCCCAGTAGGTCAGCCAGTACAGTTCTTTTATACCTGAGGACTTCAATTTGGCCTCGATTTCCTGTGGAATCCACATCACTTTGTAGTTCCACTATTTCCATCTCTAGGTCGTTCATTGATCTAATAATGTTCCGAGTGATACCTTGAGTGTATTGTTGGCACAACTGTCTGGTTTCAATTTTGCCATAATCCCACCATTGTCTTAAGGATGTGAATTCAAATTTCCTTGACCTAAAATCCTTCCAAAAAAAGATAAAAACGTCTCTAAAATTTGCATCCACAAGCAAAGCAGTATTAAAATGCCAATATGCACTTTTATGTTTAATATTTGCGACAAAAAAATCACAAATTACCATTGAATGATCTGTAAAACCAACAGGCGCTATTATGCACTTTTTGACCATGTTAAAATGATGCCTAAAAACATACATCCTGTCCAGTCTAGCCAACGAAATCGTATTATCCCTGCAATGGGACCATGTATATTGTCTTTCTTTAGGGTGCAGCTCTCTCCACATATCAACCAAATTCTGGGCTTCAACTAAGTGAACCATTGCCTGTTTAGATGCAGCATGAGGTTCGATATGATTTCTATCTATTACATCACATTCAGTACAGTTAAAATCTCCATTTAAAAAACATATTTCTTCAGAGGAACAACTTGTCAAGACACCATTAACTTCATTTAAAAAATAGACTCTTTCCGGACCTGAAGTAGGAGCGTATACATTAATGAAAACAACATTGTAATGATGAAAGCGTGCCCTGACTACCAACAATCTACCCTTTATCACCTCCTCCACATTAAAAGACAAGGGAAGAAAATCTCTCGAAAAAAGCAAAGCCAGGCCAGCAGTATTACTGCTCAGATGGCTCAGAACCACCTCCCCGTCCCATTCTTTCTTCCAGTCAGACTCATTTGAGACATCACTATGCGTTTCTTGTAAAAAAGTCACATTCGACCGTTTCAGCTTTAGCAATTCAAATAAGCATGCCCTCTTTCTCACGTCTCTTGCACCATTGAGATTTAGTGTTGTAAGTCTAAAAACACTCATTTCGTGTGAGAGAAGAAAAAATAAAAGCAATACTATAAAAATACGGAAAACCATCTTAGACTTAATCATCAACATTTACTTTTTGCTGGAGTTTCCGGACTAGTTTCTTCAGTCTGAAAACTTCTTGCTGGGTAAGTTTGTCATCCTTCCTGTGTATGTGTGATTTTACAGAGGCAACAAAGCACTCTTTATCACCAAAAAAATCCTGCACCTTGTCTTCTGCTCCTTAAAGTTTTTTGTGGCCTTTAAGAAAAGTTTAACTTTTCTACATTGTATGGTCTTACAGGCCTTTTTTTTTTTTTTTCCTCCTGACTTTGACTTTGTGATTCGTCATCAGAGAGCCACATTTCACTCCCTCCTCCTCCTCACCCATCCCAGACTCATTGGCATCAATAGACTCAGAATCTACTGACACCTGGTCCACTTCTACCTGCTGTGTGTACTTTACAGGATTTGCTTCCTCTTTATTCTTCCTTTTTCCATGAGACTTCCCACCCGGTGTCTCCCCTTCCATCTCTTCTTCACCATCTTTCTCACC